>MU228483.1:2540508-2585830 GCA_018584345.1 Thuja plicata
TATATATATATATAGGTATACCTATAAATATATATAAGTATATCAAAAGGAATTCAAATCAAAGGGGAAATACCTCAAGAGCCAGGATGAGACCCACGTAAGTTAAACCAATCCAAAATTGACAAGGTAAAGATATTTGAGAAGTTTTAACCCTTTAATATCTGATTAATCTTTTTTAGACACTAAATAACCTGCCTCCTAGCCATATTTAGAATCAAAATTGGCAACTGCTAATGTATGGTTGTCTATTAATGATGTAAAATTTCTTAGTAATCCTTATTAATAGAAACCTATTTTTTCTATAATCTGACCATCTTACCCTAGGTTATCCAAATTGTCTACAACTCAGTTTCCTTCCCTCAATATATGATTGGTTTTTACTTCTTTCAAATAATCCAATAACTCCAAATCTCTTTTTAATATAGAATTTAATTTTCAATTTGGGGTTTATTTTATCCTAATTGCATTAATAATGATTTGGGAGTCTTCGTCAATTTTGATTTTTTAATATGCAGGTCTTTGAAAATAAAGATCCCTTCTATTAGAGATTTTATTTCTTCTATGTTGTTGGAGGTTGTTCCTATGGGTTTAGTAATTCTAGAACATATATTGTCATTCCAATGATGAACTATGCATCCAACTCCTGCTACTCCCAGGTTACCCCTAGAGGCCCCATAGAAGTTGAGCTTGAACCAACCAAATTAAGGTGTAGACCATCTACATTTTTCCCATTCCTATTTCTTGATTTTCCCCCTTTTCAATATTGTGGGGGAATTTGTAGGCCAAACCAGAGTTTCCTCATTTTAATATCCCTCTCTGTAAATTTATTTTCAGCTTGACCTTCATTACGTAACCTGTTACTAACTGTTTCTACAATGACAACTTATATCTTATTAAGTATATTCTCTCTTTCCATCCTCTTCTCTTGGAAAAATATCTCATTTCTTTCTTTCTATACTTCCCATATCAAGATAGAAGGAGAAATCTTCCATAAGCTTGCATATAAACTGTGCCTACAAATTTTCAACCAACTTTTTAAGGTATCTAAAAGATTATTTGTAAATGTTGAATTCCAAATAATTTTCTTAAATAACCATTGCCCACATTCCACAGTATAAGGACAATTAAGCAATAGGTGTTGTATTGTTTCAACCTGTGATTCACAGAGAGCACATCTTGAGGGTCCCTCGAACCCAATTTTCCTGAACCATTCTGCAATCAAAATTATTTTATGTAAGGCTACCCATAGAAACATACCAACCTTAGATAAACAGACCTTATCCCAACATAAGTTGAGGGGGAGGCCAGTGTGTTTCCATTGTTGGTTATTACTCATTACCTAATAACCTTCTTTTATTTTATATACTCTTGAGTTAGAACCAAACCAGATTAGTCCATCTATCACTTTTTATTATAGTGATATTCCTTGATTCTAAAAGTTCTCTTAGTTATTTTTTCTCTTCGCTAGATAAAGGTGTATCATCAAAAGATTTCCAATGCCACCCAAGAGTCGGATCACCGGATGGGATATTAATGTAATCTTTATTTTTATTCCCCCAAAATTTTGTCATTACTTCTTTGATTCTAGGGGAAGAGATGGTTTCATTTAAATTCAAGTAGCCTCCCCATGAATCTTCCCAAAAGATTGTATTTTCCCTATTTTCTATATCCCAAGTGATTTTACCCATTATAAGTTTTTTGCATTCTAGTATGAAATTTCATATTCTAGAGCCTTTAGGAGGGTTCCTCTTTCTGAAGATACTAGAGGGATCATTTCCATGCAAATACTTTTCTGAACAATTATAACCCATTTTTTGCCTAATTCTTCGTATATATTTCATACTAGCTTAGCACCTAAGGCCTTACTTTTCCAGCTAAGATTTTTTATTTCCAATGATCCTACTTTAATTGGTTTGCAGATATGATCCCGCTTAATGAGTTCTAGTTTATTTTCTTTTCAGAAACTCCTTTCCATATAAATGTTCTCATTTTCTTAAATCTAGTTTGTTCTTAGCACCTTGTGTCAACAGTAGACAAGACATATGATATGTAGGTAGAGCTGAAAATATTGATTTCAACATGGTAGCTCTACTTGCATTAGAAAACCATCTACCTTTCCAGGAATCCATCTTCTGATCCATTTTATTAACTATAGGTTCCCATTAATTATTAGTTATGCAACCTTTATCTAGGGGCAATCCCAGATATTTTCATGGAAATGTGCCTTTATTATAACCTAAGGTGCAACATATTTCTTCCTCTATTCTAGGATCGGTATTTAAGAAATAGAATTCAGATTTTTCAACATTTACCACTTTCCCTGAGGATTTCATATATTGATTCAATAATTATTTAAAACCTACTGCTTCTTCCACCATTTATCTACCAGAGAGAAATGTATCATCAACAAATTGTTGATGAATGATGTTTGGAATGCCTTCTTTGACTTTGATTCCTACTATTTGTCCTAATTGTTGAGATCTTTGAATTGATCTTGTGAAAGCTTTAACCGTGATTATAAAGAGAAATGGGGATATGGGATCCCCTTGTCTCAGGCCCCTAGATATTTCAAAATATCCAATGGTGAACCATTTAATAGGAAATATATTCTAGGAGTATATATACAATTAAAAATTAAGTTAATCCATTGTCAAGAAAATCCAAAAAAATTATAATACACTTTTTTTATGTCTAGTTTAATGAACATACATGGTTCTCGATTGACTTGGGCTGAATGGATTGCCTCCTGGGCTATAATCACCCCATCTAAAATGGATATTCCAGGTACAAACCCAGTGTTTTCCTCGGATACAATCTTGGGAAGAAAAATATTCATTCTATTAGCTAAGGCCTTTGAAAGGACTTTATATATAGTATTACATAAGGAAATTTCTCTAAAGTATCCTAATTCCTCTACATTTTCTATTTTATGGATAAGAGTAATGAAGGTGTTATTAATTTCTCTAAGTAGATTACTTAGTTTTCTTGTGCTTTCAATAACATCTTTCAATTCTTCCCCTAGGAAATAACAACATTTTTTAAACAAACCAGCCTCAAAGCCATCTGGGCATGGGGCCTTATCTAGCTTCATCTGGTCTAAGGCCAATTTTATTTCATCCTTGGTGAATTATTTGTTTAGAATTATGTTATGTTCTCTAGTTACAATCTTGGGCATATCGCTTAATAGTTGTTGCTGACTGGTTAGATCAAAGAACTCCAATTGTTTAAAGTGTTATGATATAAATTAATGAACTCATTAGTTAGATCATTGGGATTGTCTACTAATTCTCCTCTTTCATTTTTTATCTTAACAATCCTATTGATATTTCTCATGTGGTTAGGGCTATTGTGAAAAAACTTTGAGTTTCTATCCCCATTTGATAACCTGGTTTCTCTTAATTTTTGTTTCCAATATGTTTCTTCTTTTGTTAAGATTTCCTTATGTTTCCTGAGTAGCTCTTTTTCTCTAAGATACCTATTATTATCCATACCTTCTCTGATTACAATTTTCTTAAGATCTTGAATTTATTTTTCCACCTCTTCTTTTTATGTAAAGATGTTTTTAAAGTGTTCTTTATTCCACTACAAAAAAAAATTTAAGCATTTTTATTTTGAGACAAAGCAATACATCTTAGATCTTGAGAAAATACCCTCCTACCACCATTTATCAACTAATCCTAAGAATTCCTTATCTTGGAACCACATGTTTTAAAACTTAAAAGGGAAATTGTGGGGTATGCTTTTCTCTTCAATGTCCAACATGATTGGAAAATTATCAGAATGAGAGATTCTTGATATTGAAGAGGTTATGGTCATTTTGAAAGTAGTTAGATCCCCTTTAAACATGAATCTATCTAATTTCTTTGCAATATTGCATAAATTCACCCTATGGTTATTCTAGGTGAATATTCCATTGTTAGTAATGATGTCCAAAATATTATTGTTATTTACCCATTCTCTAAAATCTTTTAAGGATGCAGTATCTAGTATATTTCCTTGTTGGGACCCATGAGAAAAATTGAACGATTAGCTATTGGAGTTTCCTTCTTAATGGAGATAATTTGTGACTTCAATTTTATCATGGGTTATTCTAGGTGAATATTCCAGTGTTGGTAATGATGTCCAAAATGTTATTGTTATTTACCCATTCTCTAAAATATTTTAAGGCTTCTCCACTTTTCTCATTCAGGTTCAAAATAGCATTAAAGTCACCTCCTATAATAAAATTCAAGTTAGGGTTCTGCCTGAAATACAACTCTATCTCCTTCCAAAGTTCTCTTTTATCATTGATTCTGATGGGACCATATACATTGATAAGGAAAAAGTTGATTGGGTTTTTAAAACTATGAACCCATCCTCCTAATCAATTGGGTCTTTTGATGGAGATATCAAAACTTGATTTCCTAGGATCCCAGATAACTGTCAGGCCACCTAATGCTCCTACAACATTACTGTATTCAATTTTCCATATTCCAATCCTCTTTTTAGAGTTATTCATTTCTTCCTCATTCAATTTTGTCTCCCGTATAATAACAATTTCAGAATTAAAGGTTGTGAGATTGCGCTTTAATAAATGTTGTTTGTTAGGGTCATTAATGCCCCTAACATTCTAGGTAGTGATTTTCATGATGCCTTGGGAAGGACCTTCCCCTTCCTTGCATGAAAAAGTGAGGTTATTTTAGATTGGCCCTCAGCTAACCCAACTTTTTCTCTTAATTCATTAAGTGACTTTCACCCTCCCTTCTTTAAAATTTTCCCACAATTTGGGCTAGCCAAATCAAGAAATTTATTTGCTAAACCCAGTTTTGTGGATTCCAACGTCTCTCCTTGACTTACATTTTCATTCATGCCCCAAAAATCATTATTATCCACCAGTTCTTGGTTATCTAATTCTAAAATTTTCATAATTACCTCCCTTTCTTCCTTTTCCACATCATCTTTTTCATCAAATACATATTATTCTCCTATACCTTACTCCAACCCCATCATGGATAAAATCACACCTAGTTATAATTGAATTTGTGCTTCTTCTGGAATACCTCATTATTATCATCTTCCCTTACACCATTCATCTCCTTTCCCGACATTTGATTAGACACCACCTCAATTTATTTTCTATGGTTTTTCTTAGTATCTACCAGAGTTTTAAGGCTTTCCACAAGACCCTCATGAGTACCTTCCTTCATTTTATGTAGACATTCTAACTCATCTCTAACCTCCTCATGAACAGAAAGATTTTTAGACAAAAAACTATTTAACATTGTCATATTTGAACTTGAATTTTTGCATGCATCCTCCTGGCCTAGGTTCATTATGGCCTCATTATTCATACAATTATCTAAACTAGGTTGTTCCAAAAAATTTGCTACAGTAGGAGGTGCCGACTATCCAATAGTGTTAGTGTCATTTCTAGAGGCACAATGTTGATCTTTCCCAATTGCAGATGTTTCAAAAATGAAATTAGCACTATTGACCTGAATCTCAAAATCACTCATAGCCTCCTTCATCAAAATATGAACAATGGGATCTACATCCATTTTTTAGAGGGAAGGGGTTTCCAAAAAAAATTGATAATACGAGTTACAGGTGGTTTTAGAACGCAATCAAACAAATTTAATCTTGAGTCATCAATGGGACCCAAGTAAGATCAGGGGAAGATATTTATGGTACCATTACTAGTTGATATTTCCATTTCACTTATTTTACCAAGATTGGTGTTTGATTCAATTAGGATTTTAATTTAACCAGTATCATACCCTGGGATTTCATAACCTAGGAATTTTCCTAGTTGAATACCAATGAGTTCTAATCTTTTGCTATTAATATATTCAGAAAGAAGAAACCCTAGGCTAAACCAACATGGTAATTTAGTTGGTTTGTATGCTAATGCATTAAATTTTGGAGCCCGCTCAAAAAAAGAAAGACATATGTTATGTAAATGAGATGTTTTCTGGATAAAAATTATTGTTTAATATCAATAGTTTTGCATTCAACCATCATAAATTTTATTACTAACTGAGTAATACTGACCTGGCCATGGAACACACTATTTTACCATTGTTCCATGTCTTTTATTTGTAGAATCAGGCCTCCTCACATGGCCATCAACCCTAGTTTCCCATATCTTGCACAGATTGGTTCCAGCACCTCCGACTTGATATCGAAAACAAGCAATATCAAGCTTCTCGGGCCTTTGTGATGACGAAACATCATTATTTGGTTTCTCTATACTCAAGTCATGAGACATATTTTCTTCGAGGGTTCCATGATATGAAACCCGACCATTATTAAGTGGTGTGCCTCCTCTATTTCCTAATCTGATGCAATTTGCACCAGTTGCAAAGGTCGGTACCCTATTTGAGAGAGGGATAACCCATAATTTATTAAGGGCTTTCTTCTCTTTCTTAGATCCCGATTCTGATAGCGCCCTAAAATTATTGTGAGAAGGGGAGCCATAAGATTTGTTGCCATGCACTTTTTCTAATTCAAAGGCATTATGATTTTTCTACACAGGCTTAGGAGGGACGTTCAAGAGTGAAGCTTTTTGGATAGATTGATGTCCTTGACCTTTTGGGTTGAGGGCATAAGATTGAGAATTTTTCCTAAATGATCCCATTGAATGTTGATGGTTATAAGATGATCTTCTTTCCTAAAAATGAGGGTGTCGCTTGAATCTTCCTTTGAACCCCTGGTCAAAAGGTTGTGGGTGAGCATCCTTTCTGTAATATGATCATACCCCATGATCCATGGATTAACACCATAGACATAAAACTTGGCCTCTTGTTTATCCCTCAACCAAGCCCTCCTGATAGGAACCAATTTTCATTCTCCTTGTTCATCTCTAGTAGTCAAACAAACTTTAGGTATTGGAGTTTTAATAATTCACATCTTTCACAAATATTGGTAGAGCTCATCAATAATTTTGTAAATTTAGTAGAATTTTATTATTATTATTATTTTATTATCTATGATGAATGTTTTTGATTGAAGAAAAAGAAGGTTTTGAAGGGACTCGAAACCCTTTACAAAGAGGTCATAAAAGATATTCCATTAAGGCCCACAAAATGAAATGAAGCAAGACCATGACGATGGTTTTACCAGCAGGCTCCCTCAACCTGAGACCAACACTGCAAACAAAACCAACATACAACCAAAAAGACAAGAAAAGGCTATAGAGATATCCAAACCAACCACTCACGACCAAAAGACAATTAATATTTTCCTTTATCCCTCCTTGAGTGGGAAAAAAGGGTCATGTCAAAAGAGGGCAAAGACATCTTGGGTTTTTTAACTTTTACCGTAATCCAGCTCTCTTCTTGTTGAACCTTTGGTATTTTGGTCTTTTCTTATTGTCATTGATCTCAATATAGCTTGATGGTCCAATGTACAGATGATGATGATGGTCAGAGGTCTTAGATAATTAAAGTGCATTAATGTCACATGTTTTTTTAGTGAATTATAATCCTAATTGATCTCCTATATGGTTTTAATATTCACTATGGTGATTAGTGTTAAGTTTTAGAATGGTTAACACTTTATATAGTTAGTTATGTTTAAAATAGTCTCAATTTCATAACTAACTGATTTCAGTCTAATCAATTTTGCGCAACTTAAGTGTTAAAAAAACCCCCAACTGTTATACCTTTTAGGAAAGGTAAAAGAAGGAAATGAAATGGGTTGTTTCTAGTTTCAGATTTAAACATGACCATACAATTCAAATGTTTTGTAGACCAAGGATGTTTTAGACAGTTATAACCGTTTCTGGGCAGTTTTGGTCTAATTTCAGTTTGGGGTATGTAACTGTCTCAAGAATGTCAAGTTTGTTGGTTTATAAGTAGAGAATACATTTCTCTAAAACCTCCAACAGGTGGCTTGCAGAAAAAGTGCAGGATTTGAGAGATATGTGCAGTAGAATAGAGGGATAGTATGCAATCTACAAGACAAAATTTTGAATGGTAATAATATTTATTTCAAATTTAAAATGTATTGAATGATTGATGATTGCGGGGTATAATCAGAGATTGAGGAGGGATAATAATATTATTTTTTAGTGATTTGAATCATTCATTAATCAGATATTTTAATGGTGCATAGATATACAATTAAATTATTAATGTTTTGAGGGGAAACTAGTTGTTGATTTCTCAAGAAGGCTAATAGTTTGGAGATCATTTAATCAATTTATCTTCTGGAATTAAAATTTATGATCATGTTATCAGATTAAGGGATTCATATCAGATTTAAGTTTTTTGTTTTGATAAATATCATATGTAAAAGAAGACTTGTTTTGATACAAAAGAATCAGTAAGAGAGAGAAGAACTGAAGTGTATCCTACTTTATGTTTTCAACTTGGAGTTGAATTTTTTTATTCATGATTTGTATTGTAATAGAGATGATCCTCTGATTTTGTATCTCATTTATTCATTTTGGAAGTTGGTGCTTCTTGTATTCTTGAATTTGGTGCTTCATGTGTAAGGGATTGGTGTTCCTTGAAATTAGTGTTTCTAAAACAGGGTGTTGGTGCTTCCCAGAGTTGTAGCTCTAAAAAATTTTCCCAAGAGGCTAATAAATTTTATGATTAAAAGTGGTTTTATACCCTAAGGATTTTTCCACTATAAATATTGTGTAATGTGTTCTTGCATTTATTGTTCTTATTTCATAACTACATATTATATTTGTAAAAGTTGAAAAGTTGAAAGAACAAGTTTTTAAGTAACCATTGATTCACCCCCCCCCCCCCCCTCNCCATTGATTCCCCCCCCCCCCCCCTCTCAGTGGTGTTTGTATTCCAACACTTCTACCTTAGAATCCGAATCCTACCAAGCTAATGAATCAAGTGATATAATTCCACCACATTAGGGGGAGAACCAACAGCCCCCTTAAAATATCCTGAGACAATCCTAACAACATCCTGAATGACAGGGCCAACAACAACAAATAGGGAAGCACCAACAACAACCACAAGGGAAGCACCAACAATGCCCATAGTTGGTAGATCATATACACCATCCAATGCCCTATCATAGTAAAAAGAGTAGGAAACACCAACTATCCCATGGAAAACTTCATGAGAATCTACTCCAGCCTGAGAAGAAGTCGCAAGATACTGAGTGCTAGCCATAAGAACCCTCCCAACAAAGTCAGCCTAAGGAGATTCCAAAGGACCCAAAGAGTCCATCACAACCACCTGAGAGAAATTCATTTGAGTTTCATATTTCTTCTCCACCGTATAATGCTCAATCATGGCATCATTCCACCATGAAGTAGACATCTTCTTCTCTGAACCACATTAGCTAGCAACATGATCGGTATTAAATCATCTTCTACACCTGAATGATAACCCTTCATAGTCCAACGATTGAACCTAGGATCCCTTCAATGACAAGACTAAGATTTCAGAAGGAAACCCCTTAGACACATCCAAATCTACTAGTATACGGAAAAATGTAGAATGAAATATGTCAGAAGACTCGTTATCCACCATAAGGAAATCCCCAAGAGCATCTCCCACTTCCTCCAAAAGAGAATCTACCCAAAGATGTAGGGGAGATAAGGAAGTCGAACCCATATCAGCATTTTGTTAAACATTTTGGTAGACAAATTGAAATCATCATGCCATGGTTTAATAATAAGCATAAATTTATTCTCCTAGCTGAAGAAATGACTACACGGAATCTTGTTTGTATCTTCATCAAAATCAAACTTGGATATGAAAAAACCCTTTTCATAGGGAAAATATGTACCATACCCGAGAGGAGAGGTTCCCAGTGTTGAGATATCCAAGCGTGCAGTTCAGGAAGACTAGGCCAGAAGCCTCTAAAATGACAAATCACAGCATGAGAAGAGAGAACATAAATGTTGAGGTTATCATTGATGAATTTTAATTAGATGCTTGATAATTAAATAATTAATTAATTATGAAATTAGGGAGAAATTGTGAATTCAAATTTAGAATATAGTAGAAAGACACAAATTAATTAAATAATAAAAATTATTTAGTTATTTAAGAGGAGTGTTAGTAAGATCGTTGCATACAAGCAAATGGTCATTTTTAGGTGTCCACGGTATGTTTATCTATATTTTTGCATTATGGACTCTAAATAATTTCTTGAATATTTTTCACTCTTGATATTATCTAAAATTATGCATTATGGCTACAATTTTTCTTTGATGTGCTCTTAATCCTAGAGTATACACAGGGTTATGAATAGTCAACTTGTGACTACCTTAACTCAAATTTAATTAATATTATCATTATTGCATTGACATTAAGTTATTTAGGTTGGCTTCTAGCCTATATAGTCATATCTAAGTTAGAATGGGTGATATCCTAGGCATAAGTAGGGTATATATGGAGGTAGCAAGTCTTATTTCATCATCAAATTCTAACTTGTGTTTTCATCAGAGGTATTTGGAGGTTTCCACCCTTGAAATGGTTGGTTCTTCTCAACTATTATAAATTATTCTCAACATAATTCATATTATCTTCCTCACTTATAAGAGTTATTTCATA
Organism: Thuja plicata; assembly: GCA_018584345.1. Classification (NCBI taxonomy): domain Eukaryota; kingdom Viridiplantae; phylum Streptophyta; class Pinopsida; order Cupressales; family Cupressaceae; genus Thuja; species Thuja plicata. The sequence goes on from MU228483.1 coordinate 2,551,023, forward strand.
ACAAGTGGTATCAAATCATGATATTACCATCATGAAGGCAAGTCATTTGTTTCAGTTTTGAGGGTCATTTTGGAAATCACATATGTTTCAAATTCAGAGAAGGAAAAAATATAATTTCTAGAGTGTATTTTAAGAACATGTTGAAGCATCTTCAATGCATTTTTCAAAGCAAGTGAAGCAAAATTGAGCGATTTATTGCAAAATATGATTTTTGCCAAAACAATTTATGAAGCCTATATTTGCTAGATCTTCAAGTGAATTTATTCTTGATTTTTAAATAGTTTTTAAAGAGATTATTGAAGAATATACAGTAACAATTTCAAAAAAATTGAGCAAAAATAATCAATTTATTGCAAAATCAAGGATTGTGATTAAGTCACTCAAACAAGGAATGTCACCATGCTTAGGAAATCTCGAGGCAAGAATGCTTGACAAATTGAGGAGATTAACCCTAATGATGAGATAAACGAGGTTAGGAGTGAATTTTCATCAATAAATAAGGAGATGGATGAAGCAATTGTAAGAAATAGAAAATAAGGCATATAAATTTGCAATGAGATAGTTAGGCAACCACAAAACCTATTTCTCAAAGCAATAGTCACATTCTATCAATGAGAGGATGATAAATGGATTTGAATGCAAACAAGGAATGAAATTAATTGCAAACAAACTCAAGGAATCCTGCCTTGTTTTTATTCTCTTGTGTTGGTATGTTGGCTCCTAAAGCAAATGCCAATTCACAATATGATAGCACAAAGATTCAAATATTATAGTTATTACAGATTGGGAAATCAAGGTTGACTATGTAGTTTTCAGGACTTCAATAAACAGAAAAAGGACACGGGTTGATATTCGATGGATGAGATTCAACAAGACTAGTTGATGATGATGAAAACAAGGTAGAATTGGTTGCTATATTTAGAAAGACTGAATTGACTGAGATAGAACAGATTGCATGACTTAGATAGACTAAGTGAACTCGAGAGCTAAGTGGACTAATTGGGAGATGACTGGTTGCGTGAAAAGGATTGACGAAATTGATTGATTAGTTGAACTAACAGTGAGTGACAGTTAGGGAGGTGGAAGTAAAAGACTTGATCAAAATTAAATAATTGTTTATTTATTTAATTGTACATGAGAAGATAAATAAATAAAATAATGATTTTATTTATTTTAGAAGTTATTTTTCAAAAATGATGAAATAATTAAATAAATTAAAGAGTCTATTTAATTATATGCCTTAGTTAACTAATCAAATAATTAATATTTAATCATGGGAGAGAAAATAGAGGAATATATATATATATATATTTATTTATTTATTTATTTATTTTTATTTTTATTTTTATTTTTATTTTTATTTTTATTTTTATATATATAGGCAAAATGCATATAACATGTAATATATTAGCTAAAAATAATAATACATATGGAAATACAAAGTAGCCCTGCGTATGAGGGGAGAGTACAATCAACAGGTGGAGGCCAGACCCTAGGTGGGGGAGTCCTCCAAGTCTCAACACACACCACTATAGAGATAGTATACTGAGTTGACTACACTGAAGAATACAAAACCAAATTCAAAGAACCAATAGCACAACGGATTGCAACACCACAAGCTCACCACTCAACCCCCAAGAGAACCAAGCATAGTTCTAAAAACAACCAGAATCTCATGTGTTGCCTCAATGCCAACAACACTAGATATATAGAAGAGAGGAGGAAATCAAATATAGGAAACCTATGCACAAGTTATAGGAACAACATCATACGCCACATGAATCATAATAAAAGTTGTTGATGACAGTCCAAGATTACACACACCATTGTCCAAAGCACCAAACTTATCCTTAAGAGTAGAGATGTAAGCCAAACAAGTTAGTAAAATTGCAGATAGATATACACTTCTGAGAAAACCCTCTTCAACCCACAGAGAGTCAAAACCATTAAGAACACTACTAAGCACTTTCTCAGACCTTATACATAATGCTGACAAAGGATGGGCAACAAAGGACAACAAAGTGGACGCGCTGGGAGGGAAAAATAAAATAAAAAAGAGAACAAGACAAAAAAATTGAACTGTGAAGCCCTAGCAATACGGATCTTTGTCCACTTGCACACTGACCATTTCAAAAACCAACTAGAGATTATTTAGCTAAAGTGGGAAAGGAGATTAATTAAATAATAAAATAATGAATATTAGAATAAAATTAGATAATTAAATAATTAATTATGAGGAGGGAAATGCAAATTTTTGAATTTGAATCAAACAAATGATGCCAAATTAAGTAAATAACTAAGATTATTTAATTAAGAGGAAAGTTAGTAAAAATATTGCTTGCGGGCATTGGACAATTTTGGGTGTCTACATTTTGTCTCTCTTTGAGACAACGGGATTTTGAGCGTAATTTCAAAGAATAATTCATAAAAAAAATTCTCCACTATGTCCTAGTGCAAATGAGATGGCAAAAAGGTAATATGATGCCCTCTCAAGAAATTGATTGAAAAATTGCAAATGAGGTTCAACTTGTCAACAAATTTTTTCCAAGAGTCCAAGTATGTGTTCGGTTCAAAAATGGGGTTGATAGGTACAAGTTATAAGCTCTAGAAGGTAAAAATGGTTGCGACCAATAGGAAAGGAAGTGTTGCACGTCCACTAAGACCAAAATTAGGGTATAAAAAGGTTCAAAAGGTTCATTTTCCAATTCATTTGTGCACACTAGATTTGAATTTTTTGGAGTGACCTAGGAGCACTAAGCGCTTGGATTGTGTAAGTGGAGCTATGACGGGCATCTAATACGAGAACCATTGGGCATAGTGAGTAGGGTCCTATGGTCGCTTGGATGGCGTACAAGGCAAGGTAAGTACTTGACCATTGACTAGCATTTAATATCATTTTTAATTGATGGTACACAAATGACTACCAAATTAGGGCTTAAGTGATGCTATTCTTTTAACTGTTTTCATGCATCACTTTTGTTAAATTTAGAATAATTTGCATGTTTTTTTATTGTGATTTGTCGTGTGTTTACTTGAATCGGATCCCCTAACTATGTAGGCTAACTTGTAGCATATTTTGGATTGTTAATGTTAAGCTACTCGTATTGATCACCCGATAGAGTAGGCTTAAGTGCCTATCTCTATGTCACCAACTAGACGATGATGACCATGAGATTATTTTTGTTGTCAATCTGTGTTATGTCTACTATATTCCCAAGATTAGGGCAAACAGAGGTTTGATCACTGCACTAGAGGAGAGATAGAAATTGGAAACGAGTTCAAATCATTTTCTGACTAGCAAGGCTTTAGTAACATTGGAGGATGTCTTGTTCATACTGCAGATTCCTATTAATGCAAAGTGGGTTGCATGATTGGAGAGTGGGGATAAGGGCTCTATGTATCTTATTTGACTATCAGTAGGTACACTTGGGCATGGATGATTACTATGATATTGGGTGGATGACCATGGTAGGAATGTATGATAATTCCTTTATAGTACTATGTTAGGTATTTTGGATATTGACTAATAGGGACATGAGTTTCCAGTGGATTGGTGGTGAATGATCTAAGGTATGTGGACAAATAGTACAATTTATGAGGGGGCCTTACATGCTTGGGATGTTCTATTATCAATTGCACTATGTTTCTTATCTAGGTGCTCAATCTTTGGGATGTGGAGTGAGACTTATTCAAATTTGGGCATGAGATAATATCACCATCTATATACCTATTTTTTAGAGACATTTGGATGTGGGTTATTCTTATGTATATAGTTATTGAGGTGCAATCACGCAGAGATAAGTCAGGCATAACTTTTACAAACACCATTAGTTAGATATTATGACAGATTTCACATGAAAACCATACAAAGATTGCATTTCCTTGCACGATGACGATGATGATCTCATATTGTTGGCATGAGAGATATTTGATTGGGTGCACCTTACAGTCTTAGAGAAATATTTATATTCAGTTACGAGACCATACTCCTCGTCAGTTAGGGGAGAGACAGAGTGTACCCATGGGGTCTAGTATGTTTCCTAAGATGAGTAGAGATTTGGGGAATCTAGTATATTTAATCAATCCATTTGTGGGGTATGTGCACCAAGGTGTGAACCAAAAAGGGGGGTATAAGTGGACACATTTTTTCCTGAAATCGGGTAAACCTGAACTTGGAACAGACGTTTGAGGGTCATGCACTCAAAATATGAAGATGTGTAAAAAATAAAAATTCTAGTACTTTGAATCTAGTTTCTAAAATACTATTTTTTTTAAAAAACCAATAAGCTTAAGAGGGTCAAACCCCACACGCACAAAAACTTGTTCCTAATTTTTTTAGAAAAACATAACATAATTGTTTCCGTACGCTATACAAAAGATATATTTATATTAATTATTTTTCAAATCCCTTTGGTAGGATGATAGGTAAGAGTGAGATCTAGAATTTGTGTATTTTATTTGTAATTTTCTGATGAGCATTTTTTCTGTGATTTTTTGAAGTGACCGCATCCTGTAAATTTGGTACATGTTCGTGCATTGGGCATAACTTGCATCACAATAATCGAAAATAAATTTTTTTTTGTAAAAGTGTATAGAATCAAGTGTAGAAAAATAATATCTAATTTATTTGTAATTTGGTTAAGTATATCAAAAGTTATTAAAAAAATGGTAGACATATGTCTGTGAGGACTATCAAGGCACTGGTAAAGAAAATTAAAGTTTACTATGATAATGTTGTCCAAAAATAGAAAAATTTATATGATTAGAAAGCTAAGAAGACGTATGAGATTATGGTGAAAATTATAGAGCTACCCTCTTGACAAATTGCAAACCTAGTAGAGATAAAGTTGAGAATTCATCTTACAAGATGAAAAAACATCTAAAAGAACAAAACTGGAGGGAAAATGAGCCTCCAAGCCTTTGGATCATTTTTTAAGCCTCTTCTCAAGCCATAACCCAATCGGGTTCTAAAAAGAAAAAAGTACTTTTTCAACTCCTACATAACCCGATCAGGTTCTGGAGAATAAAATGCACAATTTTCACTTCTTCAAAACCTGATCGGGTTTTGAAGAAGTAAAAATTATGCATCTTATTCTCCATAACCCGATCGGATTATGAAGAAATTAAAATAGGCTTTGCTCTGGAAGCCATAACTTCCACGTATGGAGTTCGATTGACTTCATTAAAAAAGCGTAGGAAAGATCTTGAGACGATCTAGCACGTGATTAACCTACGATCATCTTTAGGTTTTGAAGAAGTGAAAATTATGCATCTTATTCTCCATAACCCGATCGGATTATGAAGAAATTAAAATAGGCTTTGCTCTGGAAGCCATAACTTCCACGTATGGAGTTCGATTAACTCCATTCAAAAAGTGTAGGAAAGATCTTGAGACGATCTAGCACGTGATTAACCTACGATCATCTTTAGTCATTGGCATTTTTTCTGCCATCTATTTGAATCAAGTAAGGTATAAAATAGGTACTCATTATTTCCCATACACGCAACATATAGGAAAATCAGTATGCTCTCTCTCTCTCTCTCTCTCTCTCTCTCCTTTGTTCTTAGTTTTTCAGGAACGTTGAGCCTTTATGTTCTCATAACTCGATTGGGTTCTAAGGAATGAGGAATGTTGAACCATTAAGTCCTCGAAACCCAATCAGGTTCTGTTGATTTGGGAATGTTGCAATTTTGTTTGCTTCAATGGTCTCAAAATAGTCATTGCAAGTTGTCATGAGGCCCCACTAGTGCTTTTTTGTTGTTTTACGCCAGTAATAGACAAGTCTGCACTTTTTTGCATGTTTTTCTTTGCAATGATTGAATTGTATTGTTTATTGGTGTTTTTATGTTATTTTATCATTGTAAGTTCACATTTCAATAAAATGATTGATTTGTTCTTATTTTTTGGATTTTATGTTCACATGCTATTCTATGTTCATGATATTATTTGTAGGGTCCATTCAATACGAACAATGGGAAAGAACAAAAGAGGAATAATTGAACAATGAGAGACATAAAAGGAAAGACAAAGGGAGAGCATGAGGAGAATACAACAAGGTACATCATCAAATGCATGCAATGTAAGCGATGAAAATGAAAAGGTTAATGTTAATGTTAATGTTAATGTGACAAATACACCTAATTCAGCAAATGAAAATGTTCAACATACACCAATTAAAATGATGGGGATAAATGCACCTAATTCATCTAATGCACCATTTCAATTCGATGTCATTAATGAACAAAATGCACATAACGAAAATGAAAATGTTCAACATACACCAATTGAAATGATGGGGATAAATGCACCTAATTGATCTAATGAAAATGTAGAGCATGTAGTTGTGTTAACACCTCCTAGAATAATTCATAGAAAACCAAATTTTCTAATTAACATTGACGAAAATATTTTGAGGCCAACGCATGATAAAATGTTGAAAATAAATTGTAGAATAATTGTTAAAAATATTTGGAATAACTATTTTGAAAAATTAAATCAAAGTGCAAGATGTTAAGTAGTTGTTGAAATGATTAAGAATCTGAAATTTAGAGAGACAATGAGAATTGTGGGGTTGAGAAAATCTGAAAATAGTACTGAAATAACCATTATGATAAATTTATTCGATGCAGACCAAGTCATTGATTCAAAATCACGTAGTAAATATGCTAATGTTACTCGGCGTGTCCTCGCATCAACTATAATGGGAAAGGAAATGAAAAATCTTGTATAGTAAGCAAAACAAGCAAGTCATTAAGAATAAATAGATCAACATTACAGAGAGCCTTACACAAGCGAGACAAAATTGAGGATCCAAACACTAATTCTCTTTGATCATTCTCAGGTAGACTCCCACACAAGGACAAGGTTGTTGTTGATGCATTAAGAACATTAATTGAAAAGTTTTGGCATAACAACACAAGGGTTTCACATAACCAAAGAGATGTTGTTAGGAGGAGAATCTGATCTACAAATCGTATGCCACATCCAAAACACTTTTTAGATATGACAAATACAATTTTATGAAAGATTCCTCCAAAGATTTCCTCAAATTAAAATTAGTCAAAGATTTTTTGATATGGAAAAACTCTTTTACGTCAAGATTAATCATGCGTGCACCACATGTTGTTGCAGGGTACATATTGAATTTTCCATGCATTATTATATATATCCTCATGTTTGTTGTACTTTGCACACTAACACTATTTTACAGGAATGTGGTCTTCAAGCACCTCCTACGTCATCAAGAGATTTTATGTCAAGTGTATTATGCAGTCGATATTATGGTTGCATTTATTATAAGATTGTGTTTGAATTGATCTTGTAGTGCATGTGGTGGTATGAGAAAGTTGTGGATATGTCACCATCTAGAGAGCACAAATGAGATTGGAAATACACTAGTTTCTTTTGGAAAATACAAGACAGTAACTTATGGTCTAAAAGATGGAAAAGAACTTAAGAGGTGTGAGTTAGTAAAAAATGGTATATGCGTAGCTGATTTTATGAAGATTTTTCAAGAGAAACTAGTTTATGAGTACATATGTCATTCACATAGATCTTGGTGATTGGATGAGAAATTCAAGATATGTAAGGACACTTTCCCCTTGGTACTATTGTCTCCATTCTTGATTTTGCTGATAATTATACACTTAAACCTCATAATAAAGTGCAAGCAATGTATTATCATTATATACAAGTGATGATCTTTGCACATATAGAATTCTTGCATGCACATGATAGAATAGACGCAAATAGAAAGGTTTTAAGAGAGTATCAGTTCTACATCAGTGATGATCACACACATTCATCAGAGTTTGTGCAAGGTTGCTTCAAATTTTTCTATGAGAATTTAAGGGAAAGAGGTATTGAGTACAGCCAACACATAATATGGTCAGACAATTGCACCTCACAATTCAAGAATGCAAGGATGTTCTATTGGTTGAGTAGGATGCATGTGACAAGTGGCGTTCAACATTTTTGGAATTTCACTGAGGCGGGGCATGGAAAAGGCGAGCATGATGGTACAGGTGCATGTGTAAAAATAGCTCTTACCATAGAGAAATTGAAGTACGAAGGTGTTGCATAGTTAATAAATGCATAAACAATTGTGCGGTGGTGCAACTCTATGATGGGAACAGGTAATGAAGGTAAGTCTATGGTTAATATATTTTTTTGGTTGATAGGTGAGTCTAACATTGAAAACATCTAGATTGTTGTACACTTACAGGATCAAGTGGCATGCACTCATTTAGAAGTTCAAATACAGCATCACTAGGTATTTATACTAGATTAATGGCATGTTTTTGCTTGTCTTGTATGAATTTTGCGTGGGAGGAATGTGAATCAAAAGAGTGGGTTGGCGAATGGTCTTATACACCTTTGCAACCGCTTGATACATATCAACTTCCTAGAGCACTACAATTGAGCTAGTTTGAAGCATCAGCAAATTTTGATCACATATCTGACCTAGTTGAACCAGGTAATTTCTCAATTTATTCTTCATTTTGAGATGAACTCTGTTGAACCTACTTGAACTCATATTATTAGGTGGTTAAGTGTTTAGGGTGTTAACTTATCCCTCTATAAATTATAGGTCATGTATATGCAGTTGTTGTAGATGAGAACAATGAGGAAGGGACTGATTACTTGTTGTGTCATTGTATTGAGAGCAAAAAGAAATTGAAAACTAAGGTCATTGATGGAGAGGGTATTGAGTACCCAATAAGATATATTGTTGTGACAGGGACATGGCTTAGAAGGTACGTTATAAAGATATAATGTGTTCTTTTTTTATGACTTTGAGACCTCTTACCATCATTCTATTACACTTTATATGTTGAATTGTGTATTAATTTATGCTTCTATGAAATCCAAGTACCCTATCCAAAAATCCAAGAAGTAGTTGTTTCAAAACTATGAGACACATAGACATATTTTGCATTACTCGAATCTTCTTGTTGCAACAAATATTGAATTGATAAAGTATACTGGTAGACCTCATAAGAAGAATTTATGGAAACTTTGTGAAATCTGAACACGAGGCAATACTTGACACAATAAGGGTTAGAGCTAATCCAGAAGATTCTCTCAATTAGTTTTGGTTCATCCTGAAGAATCATTCTACAAAATGGTAGAATTACTTTGATAATTTTGTATATAAATTTTGTGAAATAATCTAGCTTCGCTTTTTGTAAATATAAATGACTATGAAGTGGTCTACATGCATATTTGGAGACCACATTTTGTATATTGAAAGAAGATCAAATTGTATATAAAAGTGGTCATGGGTTCATTTGTATATACCGAGGGCCCACATTTTGTATGGTTTATTGTGTGCCATTTAACTAAGAACATATCAATGAATTATGATTCATTACAATTATAACAATGGCTCATGCAGTGGATATCTCATGTTTCTCTAAATTATAATAATGGTTCATGTGTAGTGGATATCATGTTTCTCTAAATTGTAATAATGGTTCATGTAGATGATATCATGTTTCTCTAAATTGTAATAATGGTTCATGTAGTGGTTGACTTGATGATGGACCAAACTGATTCTAAAGTTTTTGTGGTTTTCTATCACACCAACACCCCAAGCTCTCAATTCCCTCACACTCTTGGGCACAACTCACATTCCCTTGAATGATCCAATCCTTTATCTCAACTCTAATAGATGACTCATATCCTTATAAATGCTTCAAAATAGTTCAAATAACATGAATACAAGATCCCAACCTTTACTTGGCATTGTTGCCTCTATTTCCCAAATTAGGCCTAATAGGTTCACTTTACAAAGGAACTGCCTTAAGGAAATTTGATGCAGAGGTTAGTGGATTATCGGACTTCTTTATAGGTGATTGAAAATGATCTAGCATTAATTCACTTAAATCTAAGTATACATGTGAACATATGTAGCACAAAAAGTGTATACATAAAATTGCTTATGTCCTAAAGCAAACATGTAGTACATACATTATGAAGCATAGACATGAATTCACTTAAGTCATTCACATAGGTCGTACACATGAATTTAGGTTATGAATCATATACATGAATATACATGAAGTACACACACAAGTACATTAATTTATAAAAACACACATGCATATACGCAAGTCATGTGAAACAAGAATACACTTAAGGCATAAACATCCAACCAACAAATTCAAGGATCAAATTTGAAGTTTCATATATAACAAAATGAACAATAATAGCGTACATATCAATACATGGCGTACATGCCAAATCTATAATAGAGTTACAAAAAAGTGGCATCAACTATGTCCAGGTTGATATATACAATGTACAAATGTCACACACACACACATATATACAAAATTTAGTCATTGAATGACCACAACTAGATCTATACAATGTCTCGATATATCTATGACTGTGGTGGATCATCAAAATTGAGCTTCTTCACAGCAACACTTGGGTCACTGAGTCTCTGCACAAGAACAATTGAAATGCTAAGCCATATATCTTATCTCAAAATAATATCAAAATAAATAAATATTGGGTTGTAATTTGTTGACAGTTGAATTATTGATTTCCTCATCTCTTTCTCCTATGCTTGGGTTGAATGATAAACAAATGGTCTCCTTCATGGGAAAGAGGGACTCCTAAAAAAATGGCCAAGTAGAGGACGGACGGGCACTCGTGAAGAGTCCAATAACATGAAAAATAAATAATACAAAATACATGTTATAAATATACAAAAAAATAAAAATTGCATGGAATAAAAAGAAAATGCATACCACAACATGAGTTGGAACTCCTGTGTTGGAGGGAGCCAAAACCAATGATGAATCAGTTCGGACCTTTTCCTGTATGGTAAAATAGAAAAGATGTTATAGTTGAGAAATACTAGATAATGCAAAAAATGTATACACTAGATAATACAAATGCATACCAAAGCCTCAGTTGGATCTCGTGTGCTAGGAAAGGGATCCCTAAGAAGTGGAGAAGGGAGTTGTAATAGGTAAATGAGAATTCATGTGCTAGCTAATAACCCAAAGTTGTTGACAATCAAGTTATAAAACTATAAATGCATGTACTCGTCTCTAAACAAAAATGTTTAACATGTATATAGAACAAATACATATTATAATCTCATATGGCTCTACTATGCTCATATGAGGATTTGCCTCATCTGAGGCAGCTATGACCAATTCTTGTATGAAAAGTCATAACAAATTACATACTAATAGAGGAACATGATTTCTAAAATGTTTTGAACAAACAATGCGATTGAAAGTAAATATGAAAACATGTTACCTCCTCCCTCTCCTCAACATCAGCAGTGTATGGTGCATTCATTAGTCCAGTGAAACCCAATTGATTCTACATGTATACAATAAACAAGTCAAGTGCATTCATCAATATAGACTACATTGAAATTTTCATAATACATTTCAATAAATATACTTAAATTGGACTTAATTACCTTTTTTTTGTTTCAGTGTCCCCGATGATTTCCTCCTCTTTCCTAATGACCTCGAGCTTGGCGGGGTAGGCTAACAAAAACAAAATTAACATAAGAAAAATAATATAATACCACATAGCTCTGTAAGCCAAAGTCAATGGCAGAAAGGATGACATCGTCAATCTCAAAAATCTAAGCCCCTGAAAAGCCCTATAAAACACCAAATTAATATAAGAAATAGTTTATAATCAAGATTATGATTCACTTGAATTCCACAAATGCTTATGCTCCACAACTCTATTATCACAAGTTTATAAACAAATTTTATGAACCATTATTACAATATACAAAAATTCTCTTCTTTCACACACAAGACTATTCTTTAACAAATTTGTAGTCATAGTTAGAGAAGGATGGTCCGGACTGTATCCGTGGAGGTCAGAGGTTAGGACCACTTTTGTAGTAGGTAATAGGATTTGTTTATCCTGACAGTGAGTATGTTTTAGTGTGTTTACCCTTAGCATGGGGGGATTTGGAATGTTTTTAGGTTGAGAGTAGGTAGTATGGGCAGTGGGGTGCTTATAAACCTAGGGTGTATAGGGGTTCTTGTCTATGGTGAAGATATAGATTAGTATATGGGGACTATCCTAGTATGACAGTGAAATGCCAAAGAGTAGAGTTTACTGAACTAGCAAGTGAATGTGCTTTGAGTGATAGGATAAGGACCTTGTGATAAGTTGAGGGGTTCTTGGGGTGTCTTCGAATTTATATGTTGGGAGTCTTCAGAAGGCCGTGGAGGTGTATTGAAGGATTGAGGACATTCACAATCAGTGAACAATCAAAGATTGTATTCATGATTTTGAACAAGAAATAAGAGTAAAAGAATGATGATTGGATGTTCCAGATGATGTTCAAGGTTGATTCAGAAGCCAATAAGTGATTGGTTGGGGTACGAGTCTATGTATGAGTTCAGCATTGGTTGAATTCAGTCCAAGGATGGAGGGTGGGAGTTCAAATCGGTTTGAGTCATGATGGTGGACAAGGAAGTGAACTTGTTCAAAAGTATGATGTCTAGGTTACCAAAAGTCAAGGATCTTTGTTGAAGCCTTTGCGTTCAACCTAATTCCTTGAGGGAGCACCATCCTTTTATGAATTCCTTGAGTTGAATTACATTAGAACAAATTCATTGACCATAAAGCAATAGAAAACAAACATACACTAATACACCAATACATCAAATCAACAATACAATATGGTGCAGAGCATCAAGGGAGCAAGAAGGAAGACATGGTCACCTAGAAGATCCTAGAAGGGGAAGACTAAACAAAGACCATCAAAGTTCATTTGTGGATGTAATGAGATCAATAAAATTCATTTCACATGTTTATATGGCCTAAGGGTCACTTTATGTAATGGGATGTTATATAATGCCTTATTGGCACAATTGGTCTAAAAGGTCAATTTGGGGGTTCATGGATTAAAAGGTGTTAAATATTGATGTAATACTCACATATGGTGTAACAAGGTCATTGTGATCTTAAAATGATGTAGTAGAAGTCAGAAAGGTAATAGTTGCAACAAAGATACAAGAATAATGTAAAATTGTCAAAAGTTGGTAATCTGGCCTAAAGGGCTAAAGTCATGAGTTAAAGGGGTAGAATAGGAGTTTTGATAAGTTTAAGGTCATTACAAGACCATTACAATAAATTTTGGGTCTAGAAAGGGTTAGTTGTCAAAGTTGACAACTTGTTGTCAACATTAACAACATTTTGTGTTTGCAAAATTGCAATAAAAGTTACAACAATCAGTTGTAACTATCTTGGGTCGGTGTTTGATTAGTTTTGAGGAGTTATTGTCAGGGAAACAATATATAGTCCAGCGTGGATAAATGATGAAGTAGGTCATTCTGGGTGGAGAACAAGTGTAATTAAGTTTTGAATCAATAAAAGAACAAATTCTCTGCAATTGTTTGGTTTTCTGGCACGTGGAACAGTTTGGACTTTCTTGTGTTTGCCAAGCATTAAAGACCGTCATCTTTAATGGATTTTGAAAACAACGTATTATTCTATTTTATGAATAGAATAATACGTTGTATAATTATCTAACCACACTAAGTTACCACCATACAAATTATTAAGATATGATATTTTGAAAACAACGTAATATTCTATTTTATGAATATATATAAAACATTACCTCAAGTGTTCGAGCTACCCATCCACGTCTACTAGAACGAGCACTCCTTGGTGTGCTCTTACCACCAGTTGCACCCTGCATTGCATATTATTCATGTATCAATTTAGATTCTTCTATACATAAAAATTTATTTACTTTTAACAGATTTAGGTAATTAATTAAAATAACATGTCAAAACACAAATTTAAACAAACCTGTGTCGGCTCTCTGCCATACACCATTGTCATCAGATCATCTGTGAGGGTCATATCCTCAGTAGTGGATGCCTGACATCTTCTCTTGCAATGTACACATGAATGGGATGTCAAACCATCTGCACTCACTTTACTATCTACACCATCACATATACCATTACAACTGATGCATATATGCTCAATGGGTTGGGCTGACCCTACAACTGTATATGATGATAATGGAGATGGCACGGGATGAGATGATCCTAATGGTGCATTTGATGATGGTGGAGCTGGTGCAAGATGGGATGATCCTAATGGCGCATACGATGAAGATGGCGGTGGCGCAGGCACTGATCCATCCTCTCCTCCAACTAGCTGAGTGTCATGCTGGATAATGACATCAGTCAATGATGCAATTTCATGAAGAGTCTGTATATCCATAGACTCATTCACCACTACTGGGACCACAACATGAATGAGGGTTTTTCTCGCAATACACCTCCTCTCTTGTGGTCAAGTAATCCTACGTGCCCCAGGTCTATCCTATGTAGAGCCTCTCCCTCTACCCTGGAACTCACGAAAGTAAAAGTAATTCGGCTTCTCACTGAGGATAAACTCACAGTATAGCTTCCTCAAAAATATAAAGGCGCCTCATTATTATTACAAGGTTGTTGGTCAAATACCATGTACCACCTATCCCAAAAAGATAATTTCATCCCCCTATGAGCACACCAATGTATAGGAAATTGTTTTGTATTATCTTCTAGTGAGATGCTAGTATTAGGATTGGTAAAAAGGGCACATATGTCACATTTTTTTATGGCCTTTCTTTTCACATCCTCATATGATAAACCATCAGCATAATAAGTATGACATCTATCCCTCCATGAACCCCATTTTGTCACCTCGTGAGACACCTCATTTGCATTATTGGATGTTTGTTCTAATGTAGTGGCGAGGGTAGAGTGATGCTGAAGACCGGAAGCCTTCAACATATTGATTAATATATTAATTTGTGCACTGTTTTGGTTAAGGCGTTGCACTAAATCCTCTTGTGTTGCATTTACATGACCTAATGGCACATGTGGAGGGTCTACGGGTGGCGATGGTTGTGGAGGAGTAGAATTTTGAGGAGGATTTACGGGTGGCAATGGTAGTTAAGGAGGGTTTTGAGGAGGGTTTATAGGTGTCGATGGTTGTTGAGGAGGATTTTGAGAGTTTTTCAATAGGTGTGCTTCTACAAGGGATGGTCTTTCATTTCTTTTTCATCTTCTTGGGTTGTTTGATGAATCTGATATGAAATTAATAAAAGAATTAAAAATCAATATTATAACCTAATTTGATTACAAATGCAAAAAAAAAAAACAATAAAACATACCTTTGTTACGGGGCGCCATTGCTTAAAAATGTCAAAATTGTAGAAGAAATGTTGTTTTCTTCAAAGCACGATCGAGTTTTACTGGCTTTTTTGCCCTCCTTCACTCTGCTGCTCCGCGGTTTAGGTGTTAGAAATGGCCTAAGCCGCGGGCTTTCAAAAATATATTATGTTTCTAATAACCCGATCGGGTTCTGAGAAATTTCTAATAACTCGATCAGGTTCTGAGAAATTTCTCAGAACCCGATCGGGTTCTGAGATAGATTGAGTTTACAAGCCTAGAACAATTTTGAATTTTCAATAACCCAATCGGGTTATATGAAATTTTAATTTTTTTTAAAAGATGTGTCCACTTTTTTGACTCACAACTTGTAGCACATACCCAGTAACATATGTTCAATTTGATAGCTTGGTTCCTATGCAGTGGGGGTGGAGATTAGTAGTGCGAGTACCACACCTGAGTATGATGCTTGGTGGGTGTTTCACAGGCCTACTCCCCTTACAAATTTTGGTGTGCCACTATTGAGAGAGAGAGAGAGAGAGAGAGAGAGAGAGAGAGAGAGTGTGTGTGTGTGTGTGTGTGTGTGTGTGTGTGTGTGTGTGTGTGTTTCCCCTAATGCAGTTGTTTCCCTAGTTTCGATGGAGGAGGATGTTGAAGAGGGCTCAAAGGAGAGTGGTTTGGAGGAGTTGAGTTCTAATGACTCCACTTTAAATGAGTTGAGCTCTGATGAGGTGAATGATTATGAGGGAGATGATAATGGAGATGATGTTGTGATGCATGATGTGGCAATAGGGGAGGAGGTGGAGATGATACCAGATATGGATATATTAAGGGCACGGTTTGAGACATAGAGAGGCTAATTTTGGGATCTCCAAGCAAGATTGGATGTCGTAAAGGCTAAGAGAGATAGACTTTAGGTGGAGCGGGACACATTACAAATGTAGAGGGATAGGGCCTTAACCAGAGCTAGACATGCAAAGGAGGATGTCCTACTATGCGAGATGCACTAGACCATATGTTAAATGCAAGACAAGAGATCAGGTATTGGAAGGGGTTTTATCATGATGTTGTTAGTCCATACTAGAGAGCACCCAATTATATGACTTCTTGATCTCACAGTCAATCACAAAGCTGATATAGTAGTGGAGAGGTTATGGGACTATTGAGGCCACATCGATCATCATAGAGGACATCTTTCAGGCAAGAAAGTGCGACTGTAGTTAGGTCACCTGAGCCTACTGGCTTAGAGGGCAAAGGCAGTACTAGTTGAGTATTTATTTTGTATAGACTCTTGGTATATTTTGAACTCGCGAGTTCTATTTGGATAGACACTATGATTTTTGTAGTCTAACATGATTTTTGGAGATATATATTGATGCAGAGGTATCTGGTCCTAATCAATTCCTCAACAACTCTTCAAACAATTTGTCTTCAAAACCTTCAACTTCCACTTTCTTTACACCTTCACTAGGTTGCATCAAATGCCTACAACTAGGGTTTCCAATTCCCAAGGCCTTTCCAATGCATTCAATGACCTTAACACACTTAAATCAACCTATCTCAAGGTTATGTACTCACCTTTCCCATAGTTTACACTCCAAGCCCCAAACTGCTCACTTTAGGCCTTAATCCTACTAGCCCTTCAAATCGGGCATTTCATCAATAACTCAAATCTTTCCCAAAACACTTGGAAAAAAAATTACATATTCAGATACCCATTTGCAAGTTACACAGCATATCTCAAACTTGGATACATGTGCTTTGGACCAACACCGAGAACCAATACCTTGTTGCCCTTGAACCTAGGCCAATTAGGCCACTTTTACAAAGCAACCCCCTCTTAAACTCCTCACCAAGACCCTAAACAAAAAAAATTCTTGAGTTATGTTTCAAATCATAAAAATTTCATGGTTTCATAAGGTGCCACACTCATCTAGGTGTAAAACTGTCCAAAATTGACTGATTTTGGTTCAATGAATGCAAAATGTACAAAACAAATTAAAGGAACCTCAAAACAATGCAAAAAGGAAGTTAAAACATTGAACTATCACCTCCAAAAGGAATTAGATCAAAAAATGCTATGAAAAGAAAGTTAAAGCAGTTTCAAGTTCTGATTTTAGGCAAAATTTGCAGGGAAATCTGTGTACTTCATTACCAAACCTTATTGTTTTTACATTCCAAACCTTTCTTTCGACTTCAACAACCTTCTTAGGCATGAATGGAAGTATTTTAAATGCATTTCATGCCTTCCAACCGATCATAACTTCCTAACCATCCTTTGGAACCAACTAGTCGTTAGGCTTTGAATTTGAATTTGTTAACTCTTGACAATTTTTGACATTTTGCTTTTCCTCCTATCTCATGATCATCAAATGGTTGGGTTTGGCATATATATGACAAAAAATACTTAAAAACATAAACTTTCCCTTGGTCACATACATTTGACCAATTTGATCCATATTGGCAATATTTACACAATTTGACAACTTGAGACATAACTAGACAACTTGACTCCACAATCCTAATTATTGCATCACTTGATCTTTAATGGTCTTATTACATCACAAAATGATCATAATGATCTTATTACATCTCATTAAGACTAAATATGATAATTTCATCATTTTGGTCTCATTGGACCCATAAGTGCTTCTGCACCATATATAGGATATGCAATTTTGGCAGCTCCTATATAATGCTTTCTATATCTATGTCCCTATTTTATGTTCATGATGTTTTATAATGTGATGGACATTCTATGATGCTTATGGTATTCATACATGATGTGCACATGATATGGCCTATTTGGATGTTTATTGTGTATGGATGCACTGCTTATATATGTGTATGGATGCTAACAGATGCAAACTAACATGACCAATGTTTTTTTGTATTTTTATATGCATGTTTATGATGACTATAAGATGTGATGTAGATGATATGTTATGCTCATGATTATGATCTATATGCTAACATGCTTATGTATGCAAGATGCACTTGTTTTTGTTGTCCAAGAGTACTAGACCATAATGACTATCGAAACTGACTAAAGAAATGTTAGTGAGATAACGTGGACAAGACTAATTGAAGATTTGTTAAGAACTATGGTCGCATAGCAACAACACTCACAACTCTATCAAAGAAGGATTATTTTCAACGGAATAAGTTAGCTAATGCAACATTTGAGATATTGGGGGAGGTTATGTGTACTAATCAAGTTTGCAATACTCAAGAGTTCACCAAGGATTTTACTATGGAATGTGATGCTCCAAGTAGCGTTATTGGAGCCATTCTCATGTAAGAGGGTCAACCCATTGGTTTTGAGAGTCATCAATTAAAGGGTAAAAATCAGTTTAAACCTATTTATGAGAAGGAAATGCTATCTATTATTCATGAAGTGGAACAATGGAGGCCATATCTAATTGGAAGACACTTCAAAGTTATGACAGGTCATTATAGACTAAAGTGTTTTTTTTGGAAAAGGGAGTATCTTCTGCAAAGCAACAAAAATGTCACTAAGATTTTGGGGAGTGTCTTTGGAATTGTATGTAGAATAGGAAAATATTGTAGCATATGCATTATCTCAGAAGGATGATAATGATGAATCTATATTGTGTCATTTCAATATTACAAGCAATTGGGTAGAAGATCCTAAAGCAGAGTGCACAAATGATGTTGCTACAAGTAATCTCATTTAATAATTACAAAGTGATCCAAGTAGTTCCTATAAGTTTTGTTGGAAGGGAGATGCTTTGTTTGTATAAAGTGTGAGTATATCTATTTAAGAATTCTACTCTCAAACAAAAGATCCTCACTAAACTTTATGAGTATTTGTAAGTGGTCATTCGGGATTTTTGAAGGCATGTCATCAAGTCAAACAAGATTTCTTTTGGGAAGGACTAAAAGGGGATGTTCAAAACTTTGTGGCTGAATATTTGGTTTTGTTAAAGAAATGAAGGGGATAAAATTAAGACATTAGATCTCTTGCAACCCTCAATTATCCCTAGCTAGAATTAGGAAGAGGACTCCATAACTTCATCGCAAGTCCTTGAAGATCATAAGGAAAGAACGCCATCATGGTAGTAATGGATCACCTCACTAAATATGTCCCATCATATTGTATTATCATGTGCTTTTACACGAGCAATGGAAAAAGATTTTTTCTAGAATACATAGAATCAACATGGTGCACCTAAGGTTATTGTCAGTGAATGTGATCTTATCTTTATTAGTAACTTTTGAACAAATTTATTTTTGTTTTGGAACTCAATTGGTTCATAGCTCTTCATACCATCCTCAATCTAATGGACAAATAGAGGTTGTTAACAAGTGTTTGGAAGGGTAGTTGTGTTGTTTCACTTTAGATAAGTAGTCTTTGTTGGTGGATTGGCTACAACTAGCATAATGGTGATATAACGCTTCTTTCCATAGCTCATAAAAAATGTCTCCTTTTATGGCTCTATATGGATATCATCCTCCTTCCATCACATCATCGTTCAGGTTGTCACCAAAAGTTCAGCTTGTCAAGGACTGCATGCTTAATCAACAAGCATTTTTAGGCTTCAAGGAGAATTTGGCTATTGCACAAAATTGAATGAAGCAACAAGTAGACCAACATTATAGTGAAAGAAGTTTTGAAGTTAGGAATTGGGTGTTCTTGAAATTGCAACCTTATAAGCAAATATCCTTGAGGAAATAGACAAAAAGCAATAAGTTGCCACCCAAAAAATGCTATAGCTCATACCAAATCATGCAAATGCTCATACCAAATCATGCAAAAGCTAAGTAGTGTAGCCTACAAGCTCGAGTTGCCAGCAAGAAGTAAGATACATCTAGTTTTTTATGTTCTCTTAAATAAAGTAATTGGGCATAACATCCCTATAAAGATGATACTACTAAAGCTCGATGAAGAAGGTAGAATCATATTAGAACCAGAGCTCATTCTCCAAACACGTACAAAGAAGTTGAGGACTAGAACATTAAACAAATATCTCATTTAGTCAAAAAATCTACTAATTGAAAAAGCCACATGTGAAAATTAAGAATTCATTCAAAAGTACTTGCACCTGGTTAGCATTGAGGACAATGCTTCTCTAAAGAGGTGTGGTATGCCACACACTTAATCCTAGAGTATATATAGTGTTATGAGTAGTAAACTTGTGGCTAGCTTAAATCCTAATTAAGTTATATTATCATTATTGTATTACGATTTAGTTATTTCTGTAAGCCTTACTTCGTCAGCAAATTGTGAATTGTGTTCTCATTGGACATATTTTGAGGTTTGCCCCCATCAAAGTCTCTTGTTATTCTCAATTATTATTAAAGTATTTTTAGCGCAATTCATATTATCTTCCTCATTTGTGCAGGTTATTTCATAACATCCTTCTACCTATTGCAACTCTCATTCACATGAAGAGTGTTACATAATATTTTTTTTAATCTATCATGTTATTAGATAACTATCAAATGGTGTTATTTTCCATAAATAGGTGACAATGAGTATAAGACTATCATTTGACGAAATTACATTGTGTCATCTCCCACTCTTGTTGAATATGCATTTGTATTTATAGTCTCGTGTGAATGTTATACAAATTTTGTAGGTAACCATATTTTTCTGCAAGTTTGTCCTCTAATATCCTCTAAGGGTTTGGATCACATACTCAACTGAAACTTCTCATTAAGTTGAAAACCTTAAAAAAAGCTTATCTCAGACTCTTACCAACCCCAAAAGGACATCACTAAGTCAATGCACTTGTAATCGCTTCATTTTAAAGTGATTTTTGGTACTTTCACATTTAGGGGGGTCCTTATGTTGTTCTTTACTCTTTCTTCCACCAAGGGGGGCATTGTTGGTATTATTCTCTCATTTAAAAATGGAATCTTGTGTGTTCGAAAATCAAGTGAGACTTTGGAGCCATGATATGTTAAGTGTAGGAATTGCAAATGGTGGCTGGTTGTAAATCACTATTTAGATGAGATTATATATTGTGACTACTTCAATTTAGCCTCTTGATCATGTATATTGTTGATTGGTCAATGACTGCCATATTGAGATACTCGCTTCAGTTTAGTGCTTGTTAGTTATTGTCTAGAGACTACATATGGCTCATGAATGCCTCAAGTATTTGTGGCTAGGTTTTTGTTTGCAAATACTTGATGTGTACCTAATACTCACTGATATAGATTCAACATAGTCTCACTAATCTCAAATGAGTATTTTGGTACATTATGCATAATGGTGAATTGAATGAATAATAGAATTGCATATATTCCTTCGTTGTAAACATATTTAATTCAATTTAACTTTTGCTTCTACCTAATATATGTGCCTACCTTCAATAATATTGTTGTCATTGATGTTTCTTTGGTTCAATCCAATTTTGAATAATGATGCAAAGTCCTAAAATAACTAGCTTCAAACTTGATTGGCCACACTTTGATGGAGGGCACATTTGTATTGGCTCATTTTTTAAAGAAATACAAAGGCCACATTTGTCAAATGACCCTTGTTGAAAAAAATTGATGCTTGAGTTGCAATTGCCCTAGAGATGACGAGAGTTCAAGATACTAGATGTGAATAACCACCATTGATTGGTCACATTAGTTGCAACATTCATAAACTGGTAGTGGTAATAGATGAATGAAATGTTATCTCCATAACTGGTTTCATCATTGGTACAATCAATCAATTAAATATTAGTTTCAAACATTTGATTCTAGAGATTATGCTTCCAATTTTTTTGAATGGAGATGGTCAATGATAGTACTTGACACATCATGATTTTGGAGTAAGCACCAAAAGAGTGACATCAATTAACAACCTTCGAAGTGATTATCTTTGATTGAAGAATGACTACATTGATCAATGAGCGTTGAAACACCATTTTGAGAGATGGCTCTACATAAGATAAGATAAGATTAAAAAAAAAAAAAATTATGTCCACGAGGCTAAACATAGCCTATGGGACAGCAGGGCAACCTAGGCTGACTCCAATAACTCGGTTCATTTCTTATGCAAGCTGATGATGAGCCCACCTAACTTCTCAATGTACTCCTCATTGAATAGGTTATGCCAAGACATATCTGATATAGCATCCGCAAATTTATCCCTGTTGTTCTTGTAGGCTTCACATTCTAAAATAAAGTGATGTTCAGTTTCCATTTTCCCACAGTTACAAAACATGCAAATTCTCTCTTCCCAGGCCTCCTTTGGCCTCTTCCAACGCCTGGTCTCACAACGGAATTGATGAGAGTTGGTTCTTAGCTTAGCAATAAAAAATTTTAGCTCTCCAAGAAATGTTTGCGCCTATGTACGCATTTTGGAGTTGATCACATGCGGGGTTGAACTCATTGATATAATATATTTTCTTCCTTCCAATCCCATTTCCCCAATTTCTCTTGTAAAATTTATGCATAATGAAGACTTTTATTTCTTTGTTATTTGTGGGGCACATATTGAATTGGATATCCATTTCCTCATCCACTTGATGTTTTGTTGCATCCACGTCTTTTTTCGTTTACACAATGTATCATTAAAGACAACGTTAGGCCATCTATCTCCTTCCATTTTTTCGATCCTTTTTAAATAGCTTATTAGGCGAACCATAGTAAGTGCCTCGATAGGGGCAGCCCCCATTTCCCTTAGCATGATATCATATGGGATCATGCTTATAATTTTAAATTTGCTTGTGATCAAACACTTTTGGATTCCTTCAATTTGCTTCCATTGTGCTATTGAAGTGTTGTTGGCCCATAATTCACACCCATAAAGAACAACCGGCAATACAAGAAGACCAAACAAGGTTTGAATAGTTTTCCAATCCCAAACCTCTGCTTCACGACACCTGTTTTGAAGAGCATAAAATGTCTTCCATCCACCTAAAGTGCTTTTATTTTTGCAACCTGCCCAGCTTAGATGTTTGTTGAAATCAATGTCGAGATATTTATACTCCACAACTTCCTCAAGTACGCTGCCACCAAAATAAAACTCATGTTGATGTTGTTTTTTATTATTAGAGAAAACCATAACTTTAGTCTTGCTAATATTGACCCGCATCCCCACCATACTGCAAAAGCGCTCAAGAAAAAATAAATGTTCTTGCAACCCACAGGCAGATTTGGCAATCAAAATGAGATCGTCTGCATATAGGAGCAACTTTATTACAAATTCGCCTAACTGGTACCCTCACAATTTTGCATGTTTAACCACTCTTCAAGTTTATCTATCTATAAGCCAAACAAAGTAGGAGATAAAAGGACAACCTTGTTTGACCCCGATATGACTCCTAAAACATTCTAAAATGCCAGCTGAGGTTCTAATTTTGACTTTCACCTCTTCACGCATCCTATGAACAGCAACTTTGAGATGCGTAGGAATCCCCAATTCTTCCATCCTGAGCCAAAGCTTGTCCCTAGGGACAGTGTCAAAAGCCTTTTTAAAGTCAACAAAACAACAAAAAACCTCCTTTTTCTCCCACTTTTTTTCGATAATGTGCCTCAGAGTGACATAGTGATCAACCGTTGAGTGCTTTGGCTTAAAACCAGCTTGCCCTTTGCACGCTTATGGTTTTCTTCCACCCATTTGTTGATTCTAGTTTCTATCCTGCTGCCAAAAAGTTTTGCAAAGAGGGGATTGATCATTATAGTCCTGTAGTTGGAAGGATTGTTGACATCACCACTCTTAAAAAGTGGTATTGCAAGACTGGTTGTCTAATCTTTAGGAAACCCCTCTTGGTTGATATTGTTGAAGATTTTTGTAATGTGTGGTGCAAGAGTTTTCATACCCCACTTGAGATACTTTGCTTGAAGCTCAACTAGGTCTTTTGCTTTACCCGAGCCCAACTTCTTAATACCCATCTCTATCTCTTGCACGGTGAAAAGCGTTGTAGTATCGTTGACCAAGGGTGGCTGGTCCACTCCACCTTCCTGTTCATAGAGTTTCCTAGCATAGTTGAACCATTGAGTGGCTGTAATATTATTTTCAATTTGTTTCTTCCTTGGCTGGAGTTCTTTCCAAAAATTTTGGGGTTATTTCTACTTAGGGAAATCAGCTCATCTCTCCTTGTGAACATAAAGTCAGTTTTCTTCTTCTTTAGGATCTGTTTATAAGCCTTAATGTCAAGGTTTGTTTTATTTGACTCCCTTAGATTTCTCCTGGCCATCTTGCATTCCTTATCAAACCACGCATTAACTGGGAAATAATTAGTTTTAGATTTTATGTTTTTAGTTCTCTTGCATTTTGAGAGAGCCTCATGGATCAGACTTGATAACGCATGGCTATTAACAACATGCTTGTGCATATTGCATCCCCCTACAAAGTCTCTCAAGAGTAGCCCTGAAGATGTTACCATTTTCTGAAGTCAACAAGATTCTACCCTGAGAAGGAGGTTGTTGAGGGCATTGGTTCTTTTGCCCCAAGCTACCTATCCTTTGCCCAATGCAAATTTACATACAGCGGTCTATGATCAGATTTGAGATCCCATGTGTTCTCCAATTGCAACTTCCTCAATTCTCTCAAACAAATTTTGTGAACAAATAGCATAATCCACCACGCTTGCCGCGTTATATGTGTTGCAAGTGAAATTGCCCAACTTAGACCATCTTGTCAGACCATTGCAAATTATTAGATCAAAAGTGCCACATAGAGTGACCAACTCTTCCCCAAAATGATTGTAGCCTTTAGCATCTTCAGAAACTCTTTCCCACTTATGTTTTCTCTTTTCTGTGAGCCAAATAGGGTTGCCATTTTAAGTTGTTGAGGGCATTGGTTCTTTGCCCCAAGCTGCCTATCCTTTGCCCAACACAAATTTACATACAGCGGTCTATGATCAGATTTGAGATCCCATATGTGTTCTCCAATTGCAACTTCCTCAATTCTCTCAAACAAATTTTGTGAACAAATAGCATAATCCACCACGCTTGCCGCGTTATATGTGTTGCAAGTGAAACTGCCCAACTTAGACCATCTTGCTAGACCATTGCAATTTATTAGATCAAAAGTGGCACATAGAGTGACCAATTCTTCCCCAAAATGATTGTAGCCTTTAGCATCTTCAGAAACTATTTCCCACTAATGTTTTCTCTTTTTTGTGAGCCAAATAGGGTTACCATTTTCTTTATAGCTGAAATTACTAGCATGACAATTTGTTGTTCTAGCATTGAAATCTCTGACAAGAAGAACATCCCCATGCTGTGAAAAAGCAACATCATCTTTCTTTAAGGCGACATAAGGGTCATTGTGATCTAGGCCACACTTTTTATAAGATTTAGATACATGTGGAGCAAAGTAACAAGCTGCGATCCTGAGAAGACTATTGTTTTCCACGATTTTAAGTCATATGAATTGTTTATTAGAATCTGTGTCTCTGTGAGACAAATAATGTCTTTGTCTTCCGCAATAGGTCCTAACCTAGGCCCACACCTACAGATAACCTCTACAATTCCAACAAACTAAACTTAAGGAAGTTTGGGCTGAATTTGATTGCTATTGTTTTGATGTAGAAGACTCAGAGTTGAGTTATTATCTCTATGAGTGAATGTTGATCTTGTCGTATCGCTGCCTGCTACTAAAGTGTTTGTTGTCACATCTTTGTTGTCCACTTGCTGCTCTACATTGGGGCGGTGGCCAAAATGAGCAATAATTGCTTTTCCCTTGAACATCCAAGCCCTTTTGCCTTCATTTCTAGTTGTTCTGATTTTTTCCATTTCCATCCTTCTTTCTTCTTGTTGTCTCATAGTTAAATTCTCCTCTAAAAAGAAGCAAGAACCCCTCAAGAGCTATTTTTTGCTCAGTAAATTCTATTTGTCATGAACGTTGGACATGACTACCTTGATGGGCCTATCTCTCTCATCATATGATTTGCCAACCCTCCAAGCTTGGCTGATTTGACCTTGCCACAACAACACTTCTTGTAAGAAGTCCCTCGTAAAGTCAAGGGTGTGTTCTCCTTCACCATAATCTTTTATCCCTTTGATAATTATATTGGATGCCCTAATCTACCTTTCCTTGACCTCCCGGTCTTGTGTGTTCTTCACGTGAGTCTTTGCCTCTTCACCCTCATGTGCAAGGTGTTTGTTGTTTTCATCCCAAGTTTTGGTAACTTCTGAAGAAAAAAAATCTCCTCTTCAAACTCTGCCTTTCCCAACAAACTAGCATGATATATCGGTATCTCCTTATCATGAGATGTCTCATTATTTGTTGTAACCTTGTTTGCTTCCAATGCAACTCTCGAGTTTTGCCATTCATCCTTCACAACCTGCCATTAATCCTTCATGTTCTGCCATTCAAGCTTCCCAGCTGATAGTACTTCTTGCAACATTGAGATTTGAACTTTTAAAGCACTGTTATTATCCGTAAGGGATTTATTTGTTGTTGTCAGGACACATATTTTGAAGTCCCTTTCTTGCTCTTTAACCTCTAGACGTTCCAACCTCTCCTTGGCCATCAAGAGTTCTTGCACATATAGATCAGGACACCAAGCGAGAGGTGTAGAAGTAGGGCTGTAAATGACTAGGTCTACAAAGTTACTACTGCCGCACAAATGACTGTTGCTTGATTTAAGACTTCAAATTATTGGGGAGAGAATCGGCATGTTCACAAATATGAAATCTCGTACTTAAACCTAAGTTTACTTCCACTGTGGATCACAGTGGAGTCTATTTATTTATTTAGATCTTGTGGTCCAGCAATTACCAACTAACAAACCAAATTCAAATCTTGGTTGAAGGAAAATTTATCGGGTAATCCGATGACAAGGGCACAGTTGACAATGCGAGGAATCAGCCCCGCTGTTCTAACAAGAAACATAAACAAAGTCCATCTTGAGTAGGTCACGCTTCTCATTCCATCTATTATACCATTGATTCGGTCGTAATCAAACATTGATTCTTAGTTTAGAATCATCAGTCAAGACCCATTTGGGATAAGGTAGTTATATTCCTGGTAACAATGACCCCCTGCTCGGAGTACTAACTTGAATTATCAATTAAGTCTTTGAAGGGGACAACTTAGAATCCAAGTAACACAGCCATCTGCCATGTCTTAACAGTCCAAGCGTTCAGTCTATTGATCCAAGATCTGATTCTTATTTTGTATCTTAACTATGGGGTTACTGACTTGTATTTTAGCCTATGGGGGTATGCATGTATATGCATGTACATATTTTAGACCCCGAGTCAAAAACAATCTTGCCTTCAATCTTCAAAGCTTTAAATTTTACATGTTTAGTCAATTACTGAATAATTTGCAAAGCGGATTTCACCTTGTGCCTTCGCCAATGAGGCATGCACCTGATATTGTTTGCACTAGCATTTGAGGGCACCTGTTTAAAATGTGTGAATAAAGGTGAAAGGAATTCAGTTTTCATATATTGAAAAATGCAAATTAAAAATTATTTCAATCCTTGTTGAAAATTCAGCACGAACAATTTATTTTGTGTATTTTACAGAGTTTGTAAGGGAATATATTAGCAAGCTTCTATAGAAATGCTCCGGTTGAACTCATTATCAAAGCTAACGGTGTACATCATTAAGTCATACACATTGTGCTAGATTATCCTCATCATCTTCAAAGAAGAAAAGTGTTTTTAATTTATATTTTGATACCTGAAAAATATTGTGCAAACTTTGATGCCCTTCTATATACTAGATAGTGGAGTCAAACTACATAATGATCACAAACTTTGATACCCTTCTATGCACTATTCTCGACAAATTACAACACAGCACGTACACCTAACACCAAGGAGCATTGCCAATAATGATCACAATGCATAAATAATTATATGCCTGAAAGCCTTTAAATTTGAGGAGGTTCAAACACCACATGATAACATGAAGGAAAATTCAGTGAATGCACAAAGAAACAAGGTATGTCCTATAATAAGCATTTGAGAGCTAATTTAAACACGTGACCACTCTTTACATTAGAGAATCTTAAAACCAGAACCATATCGTAATGGCAAAATTCTTCTGACCTGAAGAAACACCCATTTTAACAGTTTTGCAAAACACATTAATTTGATTTTTGGAATTCCTATTTCAACCTCTTCTG
Source organism: Thuja plicata (assembly GCA_018584345.1). NCBI lineage: Eukaryota > Viridiplantae > Streptophyta > Pinopsida > Cupressales > Cupressaceae > Thuja > Thuja plicata. The sequence continues at coordinate 2,579,254 of MU228483.1, forward strand.
TCATGGGTGAATGGAAATGGGGATATGGCCACTGATAGAATATCAATGTTCCAAGTGAAAAACATATTCTGTTAGATTTTGCAGTCTACTAGAATCTAGTTTCTGGTCCACAACTACTGGATTTCCTTTTACAGTAAGCATCTGCAATTCATTATCCAGAGTCCAACCTCGTTGTAATGTATCTGCATGGCAGAAAGCATATTTCAATAATCAATAAATAATGTGCTTTCAATCACAGGTAGGACAAGCGAGGCCTAAAAAGATAACAAATGAGGCTTTGTGTCTTTACAAGAAAAAACAACCCATTGGATTCTCTCCATAATTTCCACTCCTCCAAACAGATATGTTAGAAACTGTGGCTAGATCAACCAAATACATTGTTTATCATATTATTGATTATAATCTAGTAGAGTTTACAATAGAGAGAAGAACATACACGATATTGCATCCGTCTCTACCATTTCCAAGAACTATGCTTTTATCAGACACGCTTACATTAACTATGCTACTGATTTAACAGAATTTAAAGTCTATCATGTTTATGCTAATGATCAAAAAGAATTTACAATAAGGCAAGGAACATACATGTTATTGCATCTGTCTCTGCCATTCCCAAGAACTGTGCTGTGTCGGCCACACTTATAGTGGAGTATGCAGCCACAAGTAGCTCAAAGACCTTCTTTCTGTAATTGTCTGTATGTCAAAAGTTAAACCCTTCGTAAATTCTCTTGAGATGAATATATTTAAGTGTTATTTAATCCCTCTACAGAAATGCAAGAAGAAAAATTTGCTACTTTTTTCCCACAAACTTTTCACAAGCTATTTTTTGTCGAATGGCTATATTTTTCCCATTCCTTGAAAATCAAACTCACCAAATAGTAAATTGTTCCTAAAACATTAGACAAACCTTTTATATCCAGTATGCCTAAATTTGCTGCATTTGACAAAATCGGCAACGAACCAGTCATTTTTCTACTACAATATTTAAGCACCTCGTGTTTATACTTCTAAGACATACAAATTTTTGTCTCGTGAAAATTAAACAACGCTATTTGATCCTCAAAAACTTCCAGATTTGGCACCTAGATCTGTAGGTGGAGAGATGCTTCTGTCATCCATCAACAAACTCAGCAGACCTAAAGTAAACCACCTCTGAAAATGGCTTATAGGCAAAAGGAGACAGATTTGCTTGAAAATGCTTGTATTATCCTCGTGTATATGCTTGTATTATGAAACTGAAGTGTTACCCATGCATGGTTGCTGAAATATCCTAAGCTATAAATTCACAACAGATATAAACTAAACGGTCCAGAATACAATTTCATAGCATGATTCAAACTGAATTGCAGACCAGAAATAATTATATTAATTGCATGCATAAGATATATTCCCCTCTTATATCAACAGCAATGTCTTCCTGATTACATAGAACTGATTACCAAAGGGGCTGAACAATAAATAGTAAATAATATTTATACTGTAATTGATGCCATCAAATGATATTGATACCTTAAGACCTGTAGCATTCCATCAGATTTCTGGCTGTAGCTCAACCTCTCTATCTGACTTTTCCAGCAATATGAAGTTGTGACTTTGCTGCTAACATTTCCTGCCAATACTCCCTCTTGCTTATTGTTGTACGCACTTCCCGCTGGAAAACACTAACCACGATACATCTGGGGTTTCATCCAGATGACAGACATTATTCAGGGTTTGTGTCCTGAGGAAGATGAAGTGACCAAACTTGCAGAGCATAAGAAAATAATAATATTCAGGATACTTCTCTTTCTTCAATCAAATTCCTTATAGCTAATGCCCAGCACTCCCAAAAAGGCGATTTTTTTATTACTTAAAATTCGGAAATAAACTAATTTGCACGCCCAATTGCCTGATCTAGAAATTATGCAATCAGATTGAAGAAACTTCAACTGAGATGGCAGAAAATCAAGACGATAACCACTTAAAACTGGGCCCCCTTTCTATGACTGAAAAATAGGACGTCCCTTTATTAAATTCGCTAGCCTATGAGACTTAATACAAAATTAGGCATAGCAATTTTCCTATATAAATATTTAAAATCACCTAGACGAAAGGGGACATTACAGTCCTCCCTTCTCGAGATTGCTGGTCCTCTAGCAATCGCAAAATGGGATGTTATAGAATTTCCTCTCCTTCCCAAGTTGCATCCTCAATAGGTAGGTCCTTCCATTTGATCAGGTATTCACGAACAACTTTATTTCTCAGCTTCCTTTCCCTCCAATCAACAAACCTTCGGGAACTAATGTCAAATTCCCTTCCTCATCAAGTGGAGGTAGTTCTGGAGACGCAACAGTATGCTGACCCAATACCTTCTTCAAGCAAAAAACATGGAACACATTGTGAATCTTACTTCCTTCAGGCAGCTCCAGCTCATAGGCTGTTAACGTTTGTAGCTTCAGTCGTATGATCATTTAGAATACATATAATATATGTTGATTAATAATAATATATAATATACGTTATATTATTATTAATCATGTGAAATTTAATATTCAATATTAATCTATTATATTATTCTAAATTAATAATTAATTGATGAAACATTATAAGATTGATTAAATTATAATTAATGGGAAGAGGCATGTCCTTTAAAGGACATGTCTCTCTAAAGGCATAGTTACATAATCAATCATCATTATATTAATCACATAATAATGAATAGACATGTCCCTTCACATGTCCCATGAAGGGACATGTCTCTCCTTGCCTCATCCTCAATATAAATGCAAGAAAGATTGCTGCATTTGAAACACAGAAAATATAGAGAGTGCTATTACATTTGCAATGATCCTAAAACTCAACATGGTATCAGAGCCAACCTGCAAATGTAAGAAAGTATCAAACAAGCATTCAAATTAATTCAGCAAGGAATATCGACTATGTTGTTAGCGAGAAGCTTGCACAGCCCCGTTAGACTATAGGGATAGTCTTGCATTGATATGTTTGGGTACTTCTACATCGGGTGTCTCCCGACAACCTAGCGGGAATAGCAGGAGCAGCACCATCAACGACAATAACAACAGGACGAGCAGAAGCAGTGCCATCGATCCACAACTATGAGAAGGAATACCAATCTTCATACCCTTGGACGACTTAGAACATTAGAAGATATCATTCACCTATAGGGGAATTCAAAGATGTTTACTCCAGACCGATAGCACTTAAGATTGCATATGGACGCCGGCTATATTCCTATGATATGTGCCAATTATCATAAATACATGCTGAAGAGTACTAATCCAGAGGATCGATTGCATATTGTGGAAATCATGCACAAAGGCATACAAATATGGAAGTCTAAAACGGATATATTCATAGAAGTTTATCTCCCAAAAACTTTGACTTAGACACTTGGTGATTCGACTATCCCATGACGATAGCATATACGGAGATTATTCAGTCAATTAGATTATCAACGAAGATAAATAAGATATTTCTATCATGATAATATAGTAAGCGATTTTGGATCATTACGGACAGGCATAGAAAGATAATGAGATATCATTGTAAGGATTACCGGCGATAATGAGATATTTATAACATCGAACCAGCGTTGCATATATTGAGAATGATGAGTATTTGATGGAAACACTAGAGTCCATCATCGCATATTCGATGGTGAAGTATTATATACTCTATATACAGAGACGCAGTGAACAAGAGCGCCACGGTGGACAATAGCAAACAAATTGGCAATCATCATCGCTGAGCAATGGAAATTACATAGCATTTGATCCTTGATTATTATCGTAAACAATAAACATTGAAGGGCATGCATTTGATACATATATTATCGAAGACTTGATGCCGAGTGCGTTAAGAAATGGAAATAGGCTTCAGACAGCAAATTGGGACGACCCAAGAAGATTAGAGATCGCATCTATATATCTATATGGTTTACAGATATTATGGTTCAAGACATAACCATGAATGAGAAATTATACTCGCTGATTCAAAATCCTTTTTCGGCAATCACATATTCTCCCAGCACACATATTAATATAGCATTATTAACAAAGAAGATTGAATTGAAATTTATTCGGTGATATCGAATTATGCATACAATATTAAGTATTTAATAACTACATATTGCCATGGATATCGTTCTGAGCATTGAACGTGTTGATGTCTCTGCGCAAGTTCCAGAATACAGCTCATGAATAGAGAGATGGATAAAGACGTGGACATGGGAAGGAGATAGAATGCTTGTGACGCATTGACAAATATGGTAAAAGTTTGAAGATCAAACCCATAAAAATCATAGACGGGATTGCAAGAGCACATATCACACAACCTAGATCGAATACATATACAAATATAACTTTATCATGTTTTGTTAGCACCAGTAGAAGTTAGACGGGTGTTGTGCTCATGTGGTGCAGCTCTTTACAAGTTTTGCATTAAGTCGTAAACAATTCATCGATGACCCCATCAAGATGAATTGTTCAATTGAGAGTAATCAGGTGTGGATAGATATAGTTTTGTAATCAGGAGCTAGTTGGAAACATATCGTTTCTTGTCTAAAGAGGATTATATTGTTGCGATCAGTCAACCAAGAAATTCAAGAAGGAAGAGAAATCAGATATTTGTTTTCTAGGTCACAACATAAGAGATTACTCCAAACCATATTATATGGATCCCTCGGTAAGAATGCGCTAAGAGAGGACAACCAACAATTATCTACCTACAAGAGGTAAAGACAAATGTGAAGGGAAATCAATAAGGAATTGACAGAGTTCACTTTAAGATACAAAGTCATCGTGAAATACAGAGGCTGTTGTATTATGGTTACCAAAAAGTTTGATTGGAGTAATATTGCTGACATGCTTATTTGTAGATGTTTTCTTATTTGTTGCATATGGACCCTCATTGAAGCAATTTGTGTCAAAAATGTTGATGCGCAGATATAAGTATTTATTATCCTTGAATATTACATTTATCTACTCATTGTAGTCTCTCTTATTTGTATTTCTATAAGTACTATAAGAGTTGTTTGCCTTGATCTTTTCCGGTATGCTCTTGCAAGAAAAGAAGATTGATATCAGATTCAGAGGGAGTCTGACACTTCAGAGGTAAACTTGGTATGACTAAGATGTAATTGTAATTCCTGAGATTGAATTTAATATATATTAATGAATATTTAAATGTGAAAATTATGGCAATATTGCATGTGTATTATGAAAGGTGACAATCTTTCATATGTGTGTAAGGTTGCTATTGTGAGGTGACGACTTTAACAATAGCTTGACCTGTTATCATGATAGACTACTCTAGCTAGTTGTCTCAGAATGTGCCAAAATTCATCATAACGAACGTATCAAGATTGACTACATTAAGTTGTTGTCCAAAATGTGTCAGATATCTTGATACTGAATTTGTTGTGGTTATCACTAAATCTAGTTCTGAATTGAGTCGGGGATTGTGATAACACTCATATCATGATTGACTCTAGTAAGTGGTTGTCCCGGATTGTGCCGGATATCATGATATTGAGATAGTTATTCTTGATCTATTATCATGACTGACTTCATTAAATTGTTGTCCTGAAATGTGTCGGATGCCATGATAACTTATGCATCAAGATGAACTATGTGTTTAAGCTTGTGCTACCTGCGATCTTGGAGACTTCATTGTTATCCGGAAGATCAAGGTTGTTATCTGATAGACTTCATTTAGTTGTTGTCCTAGAGTGTCGGAGGTCAGATAACTCACATCTCTCTGAGTTGTAATGTACTCTACTTGTGAGCATTTCAAAGTTGTTATAAGTACACTTATACTCCTAAGATGTTATTCAATCCACTTTTGCTAAGAGGGAGTGTTAAGGAAGTAGCTTCATTCATATTGAAGCTTAATGATAACAAAAGCATCATGATTGACTTCATTAAGTTGTCCCGGAGTGAGCCAGAAATCATGATGCTACTTGTGTTGTTCATTTCTTGAGTTCTTGATCCATTGTCATGATAGACTACATTAACTTGTTGTCCCGGACTGTGCCGGAAATCATGACAATAAGTGAATCATGATAGACTACATTAGTCCCGGAATGAGCCGTAGATCATGATACTATGTTGTCTTTGAGATCAAGATTGTTATCTAATAGACTATACTCAGTTATTGTCCCGGATTGTGTCGGAAATCCGATAACTAACATCCTTCTAGGACATATGTGTTGATAAGCATCTTAATAATGCTAGTGTGAGATTGATTATAAATTGATTATTCAAAATGGTTCAATCTGATCTCAGAATTGTTCAACACTGTTTGTGATGCCTAATGATGTTGATGTTGCTCAAAATCAGATCACCAATTATGTAATTAAGCATATCCTCCCTCGCTAAGAGGGAGTGAGTTATAACACATAACAAATAGTTATGACCACGTAGGGTCATGAACCTACATGGCTCTTGCCATGTAGAGAAAATTGAGGCATGATGGCTGATGCAGATCATGATAGATGATATCTTGCATGGTGGATTAAGTTCCTTAAATAGACCATGGCCTTCTATTGAGATAGACATCTTGTGATGGCTGATACAAA
>MU228483.1:2585880-2605967 GCA_018584345.1 Thuja plicata
ATGGTAAGTATTATTGAGGCCGGTACATGTGCACATTACCTATAGGACATTTTTTTGAGTTATGGTGAATATCATGTGACTTGATATTCCTGCATATACCATATCTCTTGATATCACAGTAAGGTGGTATCTCCTCTCTTTCAAAATTAATAGACTTATAGAGATTTGCATCTTTATGGATTTTATCTTCTCTGACTACGAGGGAGTGTTGATGTTTTGTGTAGCTATGGTGAGGGTCATAAGTGTTGGCACAGGAGACCACTACACATTATGGTTGATCATCCTCCCTAGCTAAGAGGGAGTGTTAATGTTTGTAGCTTCAATCGTATGATCATTTAGAATACATATAATCTATGTTGATTAGTAATAATATATTATATATGTTATATTATTATTAATCCAATGAAATTTAATATTCAATATTAATCTATTATATTATTCTAAATTAATAATTGATTGATGAAATATTATAAGATTGATTAAATTATAATTAATGGGAAGAGGCATGTCCTTTAAAGGACATGTCTCTCTAAAGGCATAGTTACATAATCAATCATCATTATATTAATCACATAATAATGAATAGACATGTCCCATGAAGGGACATGACTCTCCTTGCCTCATCCTCAATATAAATGCAAGAAAGATTGTTGCATTTGAAACACAAAAAATATAGAGTGATATTACATTTGCAGTGATCCTAAAACTCAACATAGGCAACCTCTCCAATCTTCCTGAGAATCCTACAAGGATCATAAAAACGTGGCTTAAGCTTCTTTGCGCCACTATTCTTCAATGATGACTGCCTATATGGTTGTACACGTAAGAAAACCAAATCTCCCACCTAAAATGTTCTTTCAACTTTGTCTGTATGCATACATTTTCTGTTGATTTTGCGCATGTTGGATGTTATCCTTTAGCACCCTGAGGATATCTTGATATTCTTGAATTGTCTCCTTTGCGTGATGAACCTTGCTATCATCAAATGCCAAATCTACAAACGATAAAGCATTATACCCATACAAAGCTTTGAATGGAGACATTCCAATGGGCATATGGAAGGTGGTATTGTAACAATACTCACCCAAATAAAGCCATTTTAGCCAAGCACACTACTGCCCTGAAACAAAATTCCTCAGATAGCCCTCAATCCATTTATTTACTATCTTTGTCTGCCCATCTGTTTGAGGATGATAGCTCGTGCTTGGCATCAATTCCGTTCTTGCCAATCGAAATAACTCTTGCCAAAACATGCTGACAAATTTCCTATCCTAATCACTGACTATGGTCTTGGGAAAACCACGCAACCTGAACACCTCTCTGAAAAACAAATCTGCAACTTGAGGTGTTGAATAATCTGTAGCAATGGAAAAGAAATGTTTGTATTTTGTTAACTTGTCCACCACTACAAAATACAGTCTTTCCCCTGAACTCATGGAAGACCAGTGATAAAATCCATAGATACTCCTTCCCACTTTTGCTCAGCTATTGGAAGTGGTTAAAGAAGGCCTACAAGGAAAGTGTGTTCCGATTTATTCTACTGGCAAATCAGACATTCTCGAACATGTTGCAGTACATCATCCTTCAATCCCTTCCAAGAGAACCTCTCGTGAATTTGGCAATAGGTTTTGAAGAAACCCGGATGCCCTACTAATGGTGAATCATGCAACGCTCTAAGAATCTTGGCCTTCAATTTGGAATGGGGTACAAGATAAATCTTGTTCTTATAGTAAATAATACCATCCATTACTGAATACATGTCCTCTTGTACCTTGCCATCAATCAAATCAACAACAAAGGTATTCTTTGCATATTCTGACAGTAATTGAGATTTCCAATCAGCTGAAATCTCAGAAAGAGAGCAGAGAGTTGGGCACCTGGATAATGCATCAACAACAATATTTTTCTTACCCTTTACATACTCCACATCGAAGTCATAAGCTTGAATCTTGCTTACCCACTTGTGTTGCCTCTCATTTAGGTCCTTGTGCTGCAAAAAACACTTGAGGTTGTTGTGATCTGTCTTGATCACAAATTTAGATCCCACCAGGTATTGTCTTTATCATATGTAGAATACAGCCTCTCTGGGTCTCTCAATTTTTTGCTCTAAAATGCAATCGGGTGTCGATTCTGCATAAACACAACACCTACTCCCTGACCTGATGCATCGCACTCCAAAACAAATGGCTTCATGAAATCTAGCAATGCTAAGAATGGACAAGAACTCGTAGCTTCTTTGAGTTTGTCAAAAGTTACATGTGCCTCCTCAGACCATAGGAATGCTCCCTTTTTAGTCAAATATGTCGATGGAGAAGCCACCTGTGAGAAATGACAAACCTCCTGTAGTAAGAACACAACCCAAGGAATCCTCTCAATTTTGATATGTTTGTGGGTGGTGGCCAATCTAGGATTGCTTGTATCTTCTCTTGATGAACCTTCACACCATCTGCACCAATAATGTGTCCAAGATATAGTATCTCTGTCATTCCAAATTCACACTTGGAAGCTTTTGCATAAAGTGATTGAGCCTCCATGACACCAAATACCACATCCAAATGGTGCAAATGATCACCCCAAGTCATGTTGTAGATCAGAATATCATCAAAGAAAACTAGAACAAATTTACTCCACTAATCACGGAATACGTGATTCATGTAAGACTAAAATGTCACAGACTCACAGGTGCATTCGTGAGTCCGAAAGGCATAACCAGGAATTCAAAATGTCCATAGTGGCAACAGAAAGCTGTTTTATGAATGTCTTCCTCTCTGACCTGTATCTGATGATAACCAGAGTGAAGATCAATTGTAGAGAAGTATACATCCATGTGCAACTCATCAATCAACTCATCGATCCTAGGTATAGGATATTTGATTTTAATAGTCTTCTTATTAAGTGCCCTATAGTCTATGCACATACGCATAGTCCCATCCTTTTTCTTCACTAGAACCACTGATGAGGCAAAAGGGCTCAACCTGGGTCGTATATGTGCCATGTTGAGAAGCTCCTTAATGGTCTTCTCTATCTCCCCTTGAAATGTCGTGGGTGTAGTCATTATTGGCTTCGCACCTTCTTCCAACTCAATCACATGCTTGAACCCATGATCAGGTGGACGACCTAGAGGTGTATCACCAAAGACTGTGATGTGCTTGTCTAACATTGTCTGAATGTCTACATGGTACTCTGGTTTACTGTTGGGAGTATGCTGAGTGCAAACAAAACACTGTGCTGCCCAATCAACATCTCCATGTCTAAAAAGAGCCTCCATCCTTCTGGCTGAAACTACTCGAGAACCTCCATCTAGCATAGCCTTCAATACCATTTCCTTGCCATCCACCATAAATTCTAATTGCTTTTGTTTAAAATACCTGTCAGTGTGCAGTCCCCAATCTGAATATTAAGTTGTGGTATCGCTTTGGTGCAACTCAAGGGAAACCCATCAACAACTATAACATTAAATCCTGGAAACTCCTTGGTTTGTAACCCAGGCTTCATTACCAATCCTTCATCAGTGAAATTATGTGTGGCTCCACTGTCTACTAAAAACACTAACTACTGCCCCTTAAGGACACCTTTCAGCCAAAAAGGACGGCTGCGGGGTGCTCCAGATAATGTAGCTATGCGGGAAGTCTCTCTGGCTGTAGTGTCTTCTAGTTGTATCTGTTGGGGCTGTTTTCCTGTACAACATCCTCATCGATACTATCCCCTTGCTCCTCCTGATCCTCATTATCAGAGTGGACTTCAATTAAATGCACTTTGCCCTTTCCAAGGCAGGGATGACCTGGTTCCCACGGTTCTTTGCACGAGAAGCATAACTTTTTCCTTCTCAATTCATTCATGGATTCTTGTTCAACTTTGGAAGGTATAATCCTATAGCATTGTCTAATGTAGTAGGCTTGTGAGCTTTGACCAGTCCTTTCAATTTATCACTCAAACCTTCTACAAAAAGCATTGTGACCCGCCTTTGTGGCATATCAGGGACCATAACTGAAAATTTGTTGAAAGTCATTAATGTAAGTCTCCAAGGGACCCACTTGTTTCAGCAGTGCCAATTCTCTGTAATAAACTTCAGTATCGTTCCTGTCAAAATGTGTGACCAACCTGTTCACAAACTCCTCATATGAATGTATCATACCATGGTCCTGTGACACTAATCCACAGTGCCACCAATCAAAGGCCACACCCTCCAAATGCATTGTAGCAAATTGTACAGCCTTGTCTTTCTCCATAGGCTTAAGTGACAGGAATGTGTCTAGTTTGTGCACCCAAGACTTGACACTAATTTTCCCGCTTCCATCAAATGTGGGTAAAGGGACCTTATTTAATGCATCCTTGAATTCTTGAGGTTGAGTGCCTTGCCTACTTGGCCCTCTAGGTCTCCTTTCCTGTCTTTCCAATTGGAATTTAGCTTTATCTCTTCGCTGGTTCATAAATTAATTTAAATTTATTAGTTGTCTGACCTCAGCAGGAAGCATTCTATACTCATCATGTACTACCATAACGTCATCTGTAATGTGGGTCTCTTCCTCAGCTTCCGGAATTACTTCTTCAACCTATTTTGGCAAGAACATCAATCTAAAAGGTCCATGAGACCTGGTATCTGCAGCTCTAACAGTATTAGAAGCTGCTCTGCCATGATTTTCATTCCCAGCATCACTTTTGTCCCCATCCTTATTTTGCACATGCGGTTATTGGACCCTTAGGTCTGCAAGTTGAGTAAGGAGTTGTTGAGACTGCATAAACATTTGCATCATCTGTTGTTGTTGCTGGGCCATTTGTGCCATAATATCATGCAGGTCCGGTTGACATTACCCCTTTCATTTCTTTGTCCTGCCATGCTGCCCTGATCAACCCTAAGATTTTCTTCCTCCCACTGCTGTTCGGCCCTACTCCTGATGAAATATCTGTGTGATTCCGATCCTCTAGAGTGCATAGAACCAATGCAATCTGACATGCAAGTGATTAGTAACAGCATGCAACCATTCAAAACACCTCCAATTGAACATGCACAGAAGGTACCTCACAGGCTGGCACGAATGGTGGTTCTGATACCACTGAAATATCCTAAGCTATAAATTCACAACATATATAAACTAAACAGTCCAGAATACAATTTCATAGCATGATTCAAACTGAATTGCAGACCAGAAATAATTATATTAATTGCATGCATAAGATATATTCCCCTCTTATATCAACAGCAATGTCTTCCTGATTACATAGAACTGATTACCAAAGGGGCTGAACAATAAAAAGTATATAATGTTTATACTGTAACTGATGCCATCAAACGATATTGATACCTTAAGACCTGTAGCATTCCATCAGATTGCTGGCTGTAGCTCGACCTCTTGCTTATTGTTGTACGCACTTCCTGCTGGAAAACACTAACCATAATACATCTGGGGTTTCGTCCAGATGACAGACTTTCTTCAGGGTTTGCGTCCTGAGGAAGATGAAGTGACCAAACTTGCAGAGCATAAGAAAATAATAATATTCAGGATACTTCTCTTTCTTCAATCGAATTCCTTATAGCTAATGCCCAACGCTCCCAAAAAGCCGATTTTTTTATTACTTCTAATTCAGAAGTCCACTCGATGGAAACATACTAATTTGCACGCCCAGTTGCCTGGTCTAAAAATTATACGATCAGATTGAAGAAACTTCAACTGAGGTGGCAGAAAATCAAGACGATAACCACTTAAAACTGGGCCCCTTTCTATGACTGAAAAATAGGACAAGTGCCTTTATTAAATTCGCTCAATATTGTTAATCTTAGGGTTTCAATGGCTGCTTTCTCATGTTACTTTTATCAAGAATCTGAGTCTGCATCCCTCTTTGTCACATCAATTCTCCTCTCCTGATGATGGACTGCATGCTTAGGCCCCAAAGCATGTTGAGGCATTTAGTTTCATTGTAAGATTCGGTCTTTCCAAAAGCTTTTACTAATTATAACTAAATACTAAATGTCATATTAAACACTTATATGAAATGAAATACATACAGAATGTAAGAAATATAATCTTCCATCAATATGTCTTTTGCAAAGGGGAGTCATTATGAGATTTCATTTCTTGAGCATGTAAAGAATATTCAAATAAAAACACAAATGAATTAACTACAAATAGAAGCAGTAATCAAAGTGTACTAGTAAATACAACAATCTTTAAAGATTGAAGAACCTAATCAACATGGTTAGATCCATAAACAGTGATTAAATGCTAACTTCCCCACTCATCAAAAGTCCATCATTCATCCTCAATCGTGAGCTCACAGTCTGATCCAATCACCTGATGACAATATCTATACAATATAACATCACATTCCTTCTACCACCCTCTGCAACACGACATTACCTTGCACACTGAAAACAGCCACCATGTAATGGAAAAATTATGCCATGTCCAAAAATTTGTATCCTCGGATCATGTGCTTGTAGTATCAAATACTTATGCAATACTCCAGCTACTCCTGTAAACCTGCCCTTGTAATACTGAAGACCTATGCAATGCTCCAACTATTCTTTTCAACATAAACCCTGTAATATGGAAGACCTATGTAATGCCCAAGCAATATCCTATCAACACTATACAAAATCCTCAATAAATGTCTCACCCCTCAAAAGTTTATCACATTATCTTTTCCTCACTATCACCTGAGAGCTGGTAAGTAAATATCATATCATATCCATCTATGTATAAATGCATTGTAATCTCAAGGTTAAGATCATCACTAAAGTGAAATCCATACAAAATTATGAACTGATCACTCTGCCAACTTCCCTCCTCCCTATCCTAACATCAGCATCTACATTCCCTGCTTCAAATTGACAACCAAACCGACTACTCAGAGATCACATGAAAGATGTAAAAGCATTCCTCAATGAACACACTGATAAGTCCTCTTTATATGTTGAATCTCCAAAGGCTATTTCCAAGTAAGCGTCCAAACTGGCAACTAGAAACTCTCCTCCAGTTACATTGGTTAGGTGTACAATTTCCTTAGAAAAAAGAAGACAAGGGTGGAGATTGAAACATCAAATCTCAGAATTCTACTTGAATTACAAGGCTAACACCTGTCTTCAATGAGAGATTCAACTTGACAAGCATTATGTGATATACGTTAAATATATCCAACACTGACAAATTCTGGACATTTTGATTACTCACCAACTTATAGTGTAATTATTTCAAAACTTGGCTCATTTAAAACCTTTACAGTATTTCCACAATCTACAATAATCTTAATCAAAATTTGGTTCACCAAAAAAATGATCTCCATGTCAAAGATTTCCTGTGTATAATTTGGACACTAAATGATTCAACTTGATCTTAAGTCCTTGTTCTCTTGACTGTAAATTACAACCTTTTGAAGTAGTAATCTACCTCTCATTAAAGGGAGCATAATTGCTAACATAACCAACTCAATCAAAAGTCCATCTACTCATCTTTAATAATGAGCTCACAGTTTGATCCTCGTGAGTGACCATCCTAAAAAGCTGCCTGAAACCTTGTGAATCAAGATATCTCATCATATAAACCACACGAGATTTGATCTTCTAATGCCAATACCTTATAGAATGAAATCAAGTGCCTACTACCATCCTCTATCACTTAGCATTACTTGACACAAATAATTGCCACCACCCTATAATAAAAAGTTGTACCCCTAATCATGTACTTTTAGCATGAAACGTTTGCACAATGACGCAACTACTCCTAAATTAAACTTGTAGCATGCAGCAGCTATGCAAGACTCTAACTACTCCTTTGAACTTGTGCCTGTAGTATAGAACACCTGTGCAATGCAACAACTATTCGACATGTCTCTGGCCCTCGAACACCCATTCCTGTCCCCAACAGCATTTTGTGTATGGCAGGATGGCTGAGAATGTCTCCCCTAGCCATCTCCAAAAATCTTCAAATCTTTGAAGCATTTCTGAAACATGCTGCAGAAATAGGAAATGCCTTGGGGACATTTGGCCGTTTCTGAGATGGCCAGCGGGGGTCATCTAAGACATCCCTTGCAATCCCAAGGACAGCCAGACATCTATAACACCATGGCAAGTTTTTATAATGTTTTAAAAAAGCACATCATTCATGACATTTAAAGGAAAACTTTTAAATATATCATGACAGCATTATACACCAGCAATAAATTAATGAAGCCAGCAATGACAGTAGTACAACAGCAATAAATTTATCACGATTCGGATTCATAACTAATGATGTAAGTTATATAATATCTACCAGATGAAGTAATTTCAATTTCTGATTTATTGTTCAAACTTTAAACAAAGTGTCTCAAACTTCAAAATTTTCAATATGGTATTTGAGTCAGTTATTATTGTCAGTTGCCAAAGAGATTAAAGGTGCATTGGCCATGGTCTGGTACTGGGCGGTAGTGTGTGAGAAGTGAAGATGAAAAATAAATTTGTGAATGTGGTAGGCGTGCAAGGCTTCTGCAGGAAATGTTTTAAATTTCATGTGTGTGTGTGTGTAAAGCATCCCCTATCATCCCACTGGCCATGTTCCCCAAAACACCATGTAACATAGTTTTAAACCTAACCATATGCCTCTAGTATGGAGCACCTGTGGAAAGCTTCAAGCAATTTTGTTCACAGCTTGAAAGCTGACCGCATTATCCTACCACTGTCAAATGAGTACTGCGAAGCCCATATCACATCATCTCCATCTATGTACAACTAGCTCACCTTCTCATGTGGAAGTTCATCACCAAGATACCATCTATACAAAATAATCACTTTACTCAACCCACTCCCCATAATCATGAAAAGGGTTCTCCCCTATCCCACAAGAGACAACATGTGGGCACCTACATGCCCTACTCCAAATCAACAAACAAGCCAACTGATCAGAGATCATAAGGAAAACCATAAAGAAACCATGAATGAACTCACCAATGAGTCCTCTCCATACATCAAATCTCTGAGAGCCATCTCCATAAAAATAACCATGCAAAATGACTAGAAACTCTACTCCTACGACATCAGTCAAATGTATAAATTTCTATTCCCACAATGAAGGAAACGCTATCTGCATTTACCTGAATATATCCACCACTGAAAAACTCTAGAGATTTTAAATGCTCACAAACTTGAAAACTCTAATAAGTCCCATATCCTATACTGCTCCTAGTTCTTTTAAAAATCACCTCTTTACATGGTCTTACAATAAACTCATTCAAAAGTAGGTAAACTCATAACCTGTGCACCGACAAATTTCAAGTATAATCCTAAGCTCTAACTGATTCATCCTAATCTCGTATTGATTCAACTTGATCCTCTAAGTCCTTGTTTTCTAACAGCAAACTAAATACCCTCTGAACCAAAACAAGTGTAAGAACAAGAACTCTGTACCCCAGCAATGCATTATTCACAATAAAACCACTAAAAAAGGTACACATAATGAAGATACTAGGTAGCATTTGCCACAAGATCATGATATTCCAGTTTTGTTTCGGGTTATAATAAAATTTCCTCCAAAGTTGATAATTTTTCCCTCAAATTGCAGCATTTATCAACTTCATTATCTAATTTTATTATTTATGAAAATAAAATCATGAAATTGATTAGTACAACCATGCAATATACATATGATATTAAAATTAATAAAAGTAATCATATTAATATTAATAATAATATATTAAATGAATGTAAATACATTAATAATAAATTTAATATGTAAATATAAATAAATAAACAATAGCTGTTCATGGCAGAGTGTGATGGTTAAGTCAAGGCATTATTGTTATGGCCACCAAGGTTAAAACCCTCACTGGGCAATTGTGACCGCAGGCATTGTGCCCCCACTGATGTGTTGTGGTCAGAGGTTTGAACCTTCATGTTGAAGCTGTTGGCGTTGATGCCAGTGACTTCATGCTGCAAATTCTCTCTGGGCTGGTGTGCTCGCAAGCTTTGTACCCCTGCTGGCCTACTGTGCTCATGGGTTTGGAATAGTTGCATTAATCATATGTATTTACGTCTTGGATGAGGTCTCTTGTTTGTGGCCTACCCTGGCTCGAACCAGACTAAAAATTCTCATGTTACCAATCAAAAAATAAATAAGATAAATAAATGACAAATTAAAAATTAATTAATCTAGATATAATTAATAATAAAATTACAAATATTAATATCCATAAATATATATAGACCAATATTTATTATTAATATATAAATATTGGATACTGCACAACTACAATACAATATATATGGTTTTTATCTATATCATGTAATTTTGGATCTTATTAACCTTATTATGTCATGAAAGAAATGATGACTCCTATTTATTCAATCATAACAGCTGGAAAAGTATAGCAAAGCTACAGAGATTATCGACACTCACTCAACCACTTTCAAGCAACATTAAACCCACTCCTGGTTACTCCATATCAAATAGTTCATCATTGTTCTTGCTTTTTTCTCTTCTGAAGGCCAGGAATATAGGTAAGCAGGGATGGCACTGACTAATACATTTCATCATATAATGACTGCTCAATAAGAAGACCGGGTGCCATCATTTGCCAGGAAAGCAGTCAACAAGAGCACATTGCAGCTTTTTTATTTAATTATTGTTTGCAGTTTTTTAAGGGCCTGTGCCTTGTGCAGGGCATAGTGTGGACGACCTGAGCATATTTCAGACATACCTGGGGCATACATGAGGCATCCAAGCCTATCTGGGACAGATTCCTGTGGAAGCTGTCCCCAGACCCAAAGCTGTTCGGACCATGCACGGGGACTAGTCATGGCACAGAAGGGCTACTGGTACTGATTGGGTCTGCCTTCCTGTCTACCCCAGGGACAGACCACCCACCCAGGTACAGCCATGGCCATCCACCAACCATGTGGACAGTATTGATTATTTTTCCAGTTTCTTTTGTTTTAATGGAAAATCAGTCAAACTTGCATTAAAAAAACTTTAAAAAGTGAATACAAAGACTAAACAGAACTACTTATATTCATTAAGGCATAGAATTCCTATAAGGTTCTGAACTTCTGAAACTCATTCCAGGTTAGTTTGTACTGCCCAAATACTCTTTATTTGAGTTTGTTTGAGAATCAGGACCAGTTTTCAAAGACATAGCATTGTTAGGACTATATGTACTGCATGATATTTGACTATTAAATTCATGATATGAAATGGACTCTACTGCAATAGGTAGTTGTATGTCGAGTGTAGGCATAGGATCTGGAAGAGAGCTTCAAAGAGGCATTGAATCTCTTTATGGAAGGTTCATACTGCACAAAAAGCTTTTTAATTGAAAAATACTTGAAATTTTAAACGTAGTTTTTGATGACCTTACTTTCATAATATCTATATGTAATGCATGATAGTTGATTACACTTCCATGCAAACAAATGGACTATTGTTCTAAGGAACACTTTGTTGATGTTACAGTGTATTGATGTGGCTATAGAAGATTCAGAGTAGCCTTATCATGTTATACATCTCCTAGATAATGCATAAAGTCAATATGACCAATATATGCAATGAAGAACTTTCTAATGCAGAGAACCGATATGCCATTGATATCCAAGTAAAAAATTGCAAAAGCAATAGTCAGTCCAAGAGACATGACAAGAGAACAACATTCCTCTTGAAGGTTATCTTCCGTAAATTGCAAGGCTCCACATATACTTGACAGTAGTCTGACTCTGAGGTACAAACTACAAACAACCTTGGTAAAGTATAGTTAGAGATGGTCTCTGAGATTAATGATCTTGAAAAAAGGGTACTTGTTTTAAAATATTTTTGTTCTGAAAGCTAATTGTCCCTTGATGTTTACATGCTTTGTGTAATCGAATGACATAAAACAGATATCCACCATTATAATTGACAGAAGACTCAGAAATAAGAATCAAAGGTGTCAAGAAGCCAGCACAAAAAGGAGGCTGAATTCAATTATTCTAGAGGCATCAAATCTCCCGAAACAACACCAGAAGGTTGAAACAAATCAATCCCTTTTTAAGCCAAATAAAGGATTTATATGGAAAATAGATTGAGCTCTAAAGTTTTCCAAACTCAAGATATGCATGATCGTGGAGCTTAGAAGACCCCAAGGGTTAGAATTGACTTATTTAGCAATATACTTAGTATGGTCAAAGGGAAAACCTTCCAGAACTCACAATGGTGATAGAGATGATACTGTGTTATGGTTGGTAACATGACATTCCATTATTGTCCAATAATTATGGCCGCATAAGGAAAAAAATTATATTTTAATATGGTTGGCATCAAGTCATGGCTTGATCTTAATCCACTTCACATCAACTCAATTCCTGAAAATTGTAATTCATATCACCTATCTACTATGTTGTCTATTAAGTTGGTCAGAGAAAGCAGGATTTGTTTTATAATAAACTTGGTATAAAGAGACAAACAAGCAAACATATAGTCAAAAATTGAGGGCAAGAATACCTTTAAAGTTCATATGGTTGAAGATTTGCAGAAGATGAGAAGAAAAAGCAGTGATAGAGAGGGAAAAGGAAATTGAGACCTTTAGCAAGCTCACGCATGCCCAAGAAGAAAGTAGGAGAAATAAATAAATTTAAATAAAAGCAAGAGACTTACAGGAGATCCATAGCTAATGCAACAGATTTCATACTATTTGGTTCTCTGGAAAAATAGACATTCAGGAACAAAGTTTCTGCAGTGGAATGTCCAATCTATAGCAGTGAGTACCAGAATATGGAGCTTCCTCCACCAAGTAGCAGTTTGATTGAAAGTGGGTTGAGAAAACACAATTTAAATTATGTCACAAGATAATGACATAAGGAGTTGCATCTTGTCTGCAGATTCATAAGATCATGAAAAAATTAATTCTATTTACCAGTATTTGTGTTTTTTTCTTTTTATTTTGGTATTTTTGAGTTATATAAGTGCAAACTCACTGTCACTTCTTTCTAATTTTGTTTTCATTACGAATAAACAAAAAAAAAATTCAGGTTTTGGTTCAGAAAGTTTCAGACCATGATCAGGTCGACTCAAACCTTGTAATTATGAGCACCAAATTCCAAATAGAATGTTATGATATTTTTATCCTATATGTTATCCTATAATCAATGAACCAATAACCTGTCCTTGAACACAACAGTTCTGAACATAGGAAATTTCATAAGAATGACTTCAGACAAGGATATTACAAAAGGTTTAGCATGCAATGTGAAATAGCAGTTTGAGAACATTTCTAAAGCACAACAGAACAAATTGAGAAGAAAACCTAATACAATGGATATTGCCATAGAATACCATAAACCAAAGGAGGAACTTGCTAGACAGATTATGATTTTCAGCTAGGGGGGTTTGGAACTCAAATGCTAGTCCAAGCTTATTAAGAAGCTTGAGATCAAGCTTGGCTATGGAGAAATTCTTCAGCAAGGGATGCACACTGATTGCCTGACATAGTCTGTCCTGCTGACCTAGGGATTACACATAGTGGCAAAAGGAATTGCCCCAGCCCTGCAAACAATAAAAAACTCAATAGTCTCGCATCTATGTACCCGACAAAGAGGGGCTTCTCTACCCAATCAATTCATCAGCTCAAATAGAGCAAATATACATGCCTTATCTTTTTCCATAATCAAAATGGTATTATCTGATGTGTTTGCAACAAAAAAGAAGAAAAACAACAAACTGACTAGATTGTACACGCTTTGGCAATGTTAAATAAAGTTTTGTGATCCTTGGTATATGGAAAATAAATAAAAAGCAACAGTCTAATGATGATGATAATGTTCACACTTAGAGTTTGGGAACATGAATTATAATCTGTAAAAAACTGGGGGTTGCATTGATTAAAAGGAGAAACAAGAAGCATTGCCTGCTATTAAGGACAGGTTTTCAACTCAGCTATCAAAATAAATAAAGGAACATCTTCACAAATTTGTACCCAGAAATTAGGAAGTTAATTTTAAATAGAGAGCCAAAATGTTCAGATAGTGGAAACTCGTCAAATCTTGAGGAAAACAGAAGAAAAAAATAATCATTAACATCGTCAAAAATAAAATATCACAGAAATGAGGTTTGGCTTAGTGCTGAAATTAGGTAATCACATCAAATTACCATACACATTTCCACAAAGATTATCTCAAAAGTTTCAGACTTGAAAAGTTTTGAAGTAGAAACGCAGATCCTTTTCTCTTAAAGCTTCCAGATCCAGATCTGTTCTCTAAATTGGTATATTAACTCTAAGTTCAAACCCCAAAAATTCTAGCTCTTAGTTCATGAGTTCCGATTATATGCCATGCAAGGATGTACCCTTATTTTATAGAACGGAAGATGCTAGGGTTATGCAAATTTGGGGGCTAATGTGTAAATTCATTCTACAACTAGGCTCCGGCAATCCAATCTACTCATGTTCAATAATGGTGAAAGTAGACTTTAAATGTTATACCTCACTAATTGATGCTGATTGGGAAGAACTTCAAGTAACAACAGAACCTGGGAATCTTGCAGAAAAGATGAAGCTAATTGATGCTGATTATAGGCCATGCAAGGAAGTACCCTTATTTTATAGAACGGAAGATACTATGGTTATGCAAATTTGGGGGCTTATGTGTAAATTCATTCTACAACAGGGCTCCGGCAATCCAATCTACTCATGTTCATTAATGGTGAAAGTAGACTTTAAATGTTATACCTCACTAATTGATGCTGATAGGGAAGAACTTCAAGTAACAACAGAACCTGGGAATCTTGCAGGAAAGATGAAGCTAACAAAGCCCTGGTCAGAAAACACTGTTGAAGAAAACAGAAATATTTTTAGGTTACATCCAAGGACTCTTCAGTTTCACATGTACAAGAATGCCATCAAAAGGATGTTGTCTTTCTGTATACATCCAGTTCCTACTAGTAAGGAAACACACATATATGGTAAGAAGGCTCAAGTACTTAAGGATTTGAAGCTCACCATGGATAAATATACTCTACATTCCAATATTTACACCATAACGATGGATGTTTCTCCTATCATTCTTGGAAATTCACATCTACAAATTTGGAATAACTCAAATGTGCAAATGTACCAGCAAGCTTTGATACACAAAAAAGAAAACATGCTTACAGGATATTGTGGAGCGTGAGGAACCAATCATATTGAGAAATAATATAGAATCTGAAATATCGGATGACCGAAAACTCAATTAAACTGCAAATCAGCTGCAGAAAAGCTAAATCCAGTGCTACATTGAATTGCACATTAAAACTCCCTACCATGAAAATGATAGGAACTCATAATGTTGAAGGGATGGTTGAAAGACACAAAATTTTCATTAATAGACACAAGGAGTATCTAGGAAAGCAATACAAGATCCGCACTTGGATATAGCAGAACCATGATCTCCAAATTGTCTGGTTCTAGTAAAATGTAATGTCCCCTTCCGTGTGACGACCAACTAAGAAAGTTACCTAGTCTTTTCATTTCCGGAGGCTAGAGAATGTGACTAAAACATAAGGAAATATGTGAGTAATTACATTTAGACAAAAAGCTTAAGTTATAAATTATGTAATTACTCGTCGTGGTTTAAATGATGGGCCATTCAAGTTATTTCCACTTTGGCATCTAGATGAGGGTCCTGCCAAAAGATTTTTTTCTGCGATATTGGAAGGGCAGAAAGCATGGTTTGTTTTAGAAAGAAAGCTTGGAGCGATCAAATGAGTCACTACCTTCCATGTACAGGAAAATTGATGGCTTTTTCCTATTTTATTGGTTTTTCTTCAGCAAGGATTATGATTTCCTGCCGATTTGGGGATGCACTCAGCAAAGAGGAGGATGAACAAAGATCAACAGCAAAGAGGAATCGCAATCTTGTGTTATGGATTAAGCAGGAATTATGTCTCCTTATGCATCATCTGTTCAAAACTTGCACACCCCAGCCAAGACAGAGATCCCAGGAAATGAATTAGGACTCTCTCTCTCTCTCTCTCCGGCTGACGTTTCTCTTAGTAATTTTTTTTAAATCTAATAGAAAGGGAGCTAAACCCCCCCCCCAGCAGTTTGTCAAAAAAAAATGGTTGTTTCAATATTTATAAAAGTAACTCCCAGAGAACTAGCTGACAAAGCCTTAAGTCAGACTTATCTTGATTTGCAATCTGGTGGACAGCACACTAAATTGTGGGAAAATAGATATGCTAAATGCATATGCAATTAATTATAACAACTGTAGCATGACAAGAATTGTGGAATTGTAACTGATTTATTAAATGAACAATGAAAGTATCGAGATAAAAGAGAACAATGAGATGAGAGATATAAGATAGGCAAAGCTACCCCACAACGCACTTAGCTCTTTCTACTCTACTATAACATTAACAACATTTCTACATTTTGATGACAACTCCTTTGTACCTACTTTTTGCAGGATACAGGTAAGGGAAAAGGAATGGGCGTGAGAAGCGGATATGGGGTATGGTACATTTTGATACATGTGTGTATGTATGTATGTATATAAAGAATTGTAAAACTAAAAAAAAATTGATAGTAGGATACTTCATCATCGATCAATGCCAAATGCCAAAATGGTAGTGACAAAAAAAGATAAATATTAAATGCCAATTGATAGTTATATATTTAATATTTATCTTTATCAAGTCGGCATTTAATACTGATAATTTTAGTTGTCTAAGTTCTTGATTCTGGTCTCCACTCCCAGTCCCCTCATTGTAATCAAATTTCTTATATGACAAGAGATCCCAATAACTAGTGGTTTAAGGAGCAGAAATGATAAGCTGCACAAAGTCTTAGAAACTCAAAGAAGTCTATTATTAGTCAGAGTTACACAAGGACACATCCCTGGGGTTTTCCTATATGTCCCACAAGCCATCCCCTTTCTTGCCAAAAAAGAAGGCATCTGAAAATAGCTACACAAGTGCAGGAACATCCTGGGGATGGTAGTTTGTAACAAGTATTCAAGGTGGCGGAGGGGCCAAGATTAATGGAGGTATGAAATTGAAGCAAAAGGTCTTTAATGATGATTGGCGGCCTATTGAAGGTAAGAAATTAAGAATGTTTGTAATTTTTTCCATTTTCTTATTTTCAAGCTTTATTTAGAATTGTCACAGCCCAATTTTGTAAATTACAAAATAAATTATACTTATTGATTTTGTCAAATCATATATGAAAGCTAGAAGCAAATTTAATATGAAAAAAGAAAAATTTATTTAATGCAAAGTTAATCGTGAAAGGGTTTTCACATTAGAAAGAATCAATTCACATAGGAAAGAGCTAATTTTTTAAAACATGAAACTTAGCCAAACAAATAAAAACAAAAAAGTTCAAACCATGTAAACATATAGTAATTTATTCAAAATGAGAGACTTACTTCCCACACAGGAGAGTTTTCACAGGGAAATACTCATATATTGCCAAAACCGATTCATGGTGGGGGAGTTGTTAGCATATTGTTATATTTATTTTTATTGCTAGGAAAGGAATAGCAGAATTATTAGGAATCTGATCGATGGGAAAAGGGGAGGAATTTCATTAATCAGGGTTGTGGAAAATATAAAATAAAGAATGAGATGGAGAACGAGACATAATCTGAGCAACGGTAAGTAAAAACAATTTTAACCTATGTTCCACGACGTTTTGGGGACGGGGGGACGGCAGGGGACACATTTCCGAGATGTTTCCTAGAAGGCCAAAAATAGGGGACGATAGAGGACGGCAATATACAAATACGCACAAATATGTGAATTTTTGAAAATATATTAATATATTATATTTTTTAATGTTTTATATAACTTTTGATGACAACATTTATGGTGAAATCAGAAAATGTCTTGTCTGAGACACAAAACAAACCTGCAACTCCAACACTTTGATGCATGCATGAAACATAGATTCAACTTAGTGCCAGCTTAGAACTATTAGTTAATGTCAAAGCCCACTTGGATTTGTAAGTTTACTGTCTTAAGAAAAACATCGACTTGTGTCGGTTTTTAAATGTTCCACGGCGTTCCGGGGACAGGGACAAGGGGATGGCAGAGGATGCATCTCCAAGACGTTTCCTAGAGGGCCAAAAATAGGGGACGCATCCCCGTTTAACATAGTTTTTTACAATGTTCACCTTCAAATCGAAAAGAAATAAATAGGATGATTTATAAGGAAATAGAAAGAGGTCCAGTCGTTGATTTCTTTGGTCTTTCAAGGTAGACAATCTTTTATGCACAACTATAGACTCTAGGAATGGGATAAATCCACTATCATTGTCTTATAGATCAATTTTC
Source organism: Thuja plicata (assembly GCA_018584345.1). Taxonomy (NCBI): domain Eukaryota; kingdom Viridiplantae; phylum Streptophyta; class Pinopsida; order Cupressales; family Cupressaceae; genus Thuja; species Thuja plicata. The sequence goes on from MU228483.1 coordinate 2,604,129, forward strand.
AATGCATAATCACTCCAGTGTGAATATGTGAAACTATAGCAGATCTGAAGTGAAAAATATTTGTTTCTTTTGAAAACATCAATAATTGTTTAATGCCTCTTTTATCTTTTGAATTAGCCTACTAAAACCTTGATCTAGATGGGTACAAATTTAGCAAAGGCATATAGATTTGGTTGGAAGAGAAGTTTTATATTTACCCCTATTTCACTACCATTTTCATCTACTCCTTTCTTGATTTAATGAGTATTCCACCGTGTGATAATAGCCACATTAGAGTATCAACTTGCCCTGTGTGATAATAGTCACACTAGTGCAGACTTATCTTGTGTCAAATGTTTTTTGTGAACAGTTATGGTGCCATCATGATATCCAAAAGTTGCATGATGAGTTAGTAATTCTTGGACTTAATGTAGCCACTATTGTCACACCCCAATAAATCCACCATTCCTTCATCTAGTACTTCTTGTGCTATGTTTTCACCAAACTTAATCTCAGGTTGATCTTAGTTATTTTGTTTTATGTCGTTACCCACCATGGGCCATTCATTCGATTAACTCTTCTCGAAGCATGATATTAGAAATATAATCCTCTCTAAATAATTTGATTCCTCTGTAAATTGATGACCTTTAGATTTGATCATCATAACTAGTTTTCTTCAATATATGTAAAGAAGTCATTGTTGTTAAAAAGAGTCCTTCAAGTCCTAGGTACCAATTAATCTATTAAGAAATTTTGTATTCATGATAATAAGAGTATGTTAAATTTAGTGAATTGAGAATGCAAAGAGAGAATTATTATCTAGAATAAATTTGGGTGTCCTTTAGAAGCTATGGAATTTATTTTCAGGTGGTGAAAAATTAAGAGCATTATTGGTAAATAACTAATAATAGTCTAATATATGTGTTCATAAGCACTTGTTCAAGGATATCCTCTTGACTATGACATTCTAGCACAAGAATCTACATGAGTACAAGGTACCTTGGTTTACCTAAGGGACTAGTTAGGGTTTTGTAATGTCCCCTTTTGGGATCACCTTATACCTTGCCCTAAATTCACAAATCCAAATGAAACAAGGAACACAATGTAGTTCGAGGTATAACCCTAACCTAGGAATAAGATGAGATAAGCATGTCTTGGAACCTGCAACCAAATTAGATAATAATAATATAATCATAACACATGTAATACATCCATTTTTAGGGTTAAGGGAGAAATACACTTATAGCACATAATTCTCATGGGCTCAACCATAATGAGGATTGAGATAGGAAAGTCATGATGAGGTGCCCTAATTATCACAGGCCCAAGACCCAAGAGCAGAAACTATGTCCCCCTTGGCCTTATGAGGTGGTGTACCTAGAGGAGCCTAAACATTGTTCCCCTCTATCACACTACCTTCTCTCCTCTTATGATTTGTGATCCCATTGAGATAGGAAGGACATGATGAGGTGCCCTACTTATCCTTGACCCTAGGCCCAAGAGCGGAAACTTTGTCCCCCTTGGCCTTATGTGGTTGTAACCAAACTCATGAAGTGGCATACCTTCATCACACTATCCTTCTCTCCTCTTATGATTGAGGATCCCTTTCTTTAATTACCTCAATAACTAACCCATATAGGCTCAGAGAGAAGCTTGCAATAGGGTGCCCTTAACTCGACCCTAGGCCCAAGAGAGGAATCTATCACCCTTGGCCTCATGCAGTCCTTAACTGATCTCATGAGGCGGTGTACCTAGCGAAGCCTCACTGTTCCCCCTACTAGCACTTCCTCTCCGTCCCTAATATGGTTGATTATTGCAGGTGTATGATCTTAACAATTGTATAGATGTAACTCCGAATTG
>MU228483.1:2606030-2633275 GCA_018584345.1 Thuja plicata
TATATATATATATATTCATACGTCTGTCATATATATCTGCTCATGAGTCTGCTTCAAAAGTCTGCTATAATTTACAATCAGGTCTAATTTGTACAAGATCTCTCAGGTCAACTTTTAGAATCTGATTCTTTATCGCTCCGGATCTGCTCATAAACTTTTCATAATACAATACAACATTAACAATTTAATTCATATGCCTAGTAAGATCTGAGTCATTATTCATATTTTGTTGCTCTCGTTCTTCCTTTCTCTGCTCAATATCTGATGATATTTTTTGATAAAATGCTTGACTCCCTCACTGAATAATAAGACTGATGTTTCTTGTTCTGTTCTCTTGGATGATCGCTGCTTGTCTTGGAGGCAATCGTTATGTATTTATATCCTCCTTGGGTTGGAACAGACATGCCCCTTCCCACACATCCCTTCTCATCGCATCTCTTCAATATTTGTACCTCTTTGTACGTTGGCTTTTAATTATGGCCCTCTGCTAATTTTAATAACTGAAGTTATTATTAAGGGCTTCAATTAGTTTATTTTCTGTTTAGTTAAAGGAGTTGGTACCTCTGTGAACCGTCCCTTATGGTTATATCGCACCTCCCTTCCTTATCAACTGCTGCCATTATAACTAGTTTCAGTTTGTGTAATTGCTGTTCGTGAGGGTCGGCCAAAAAGTAATTAATCGCTGCCCTATATAAATATCACCGATCTCTTTTTATGATCGCTGTTGTTTGATTGCTAAGTTTTCTTTTAGTTACTGTGACTAGGGCTTCAGACAGGGGATATGACAGGTTTTGTGTACTACTGATCTATTTTAGATTGGTATGTATGCCTATTTATGTTTCTAATCATTAATCAAAGAGTTTAATAAGTGACAGTAGTTGATACTATTTATACATGATGATAGGTGATTTGGTCATTAACATTTCATAAATCATTGATGTTTGCAATAGTAACTTCTAAATATTCTTTGGTAAGAGTCTTTCTACTACCAACACTTGAGAAGACTTTAGGAAAAAGGGTGGTATTGGAATTGATCTTATCTTGAGTATTTAGAATGCTCTAATAAGAGGCTTTAGCCTAGGTATTGTAAGGTTAGAATCTATTGTATAAACCTTGAACCTAAAGAGAGAAAGAATATCTTGAGTATAGATATAAAAATTTAATCCATTAAATAATGATTCAAGTAATTGCTCTTAGCAACTTATAAGAAACCATTAGATTGTCATATTTTTTGAAGATTCTTCTTATGCATTAGTTAAATGTCTTTCCTAATCTTGGTTGACATTCTGTCTGAATTGTGCTTAAAGTATCATAATTTCTCCCTTAAATGTATACACAAAGATGAAGCTTTTGTATAGCTAGGTTAGCATTGAATTCATATACCTGCTTTAGGAGGCTCTATATGCTTGATTTTAAGATGTGATGAGCTTATTTTAGAGATTCTAGCTGAGTACATGCTGAAACTCTAAAAAACTGAATAATTGCATTAACCAAATACCCTCAAAAATCAAAGTTAGAGATTCAGAACACTCTCCGATAGGAGCAGGCTGCTGAGACTCTCCCTGGTTGGTCTTCTAATCAACCAACCACTTTCTACAGAACTTTTGGATATGACCAAGCCTCCCACAATACTGACATGTGATCTTCTTCTTGGAACCTTCCTCAGATGTGTGCTGTCCGTTCTGCTGAATGGCCATGCCTTTGCCTTTATCTATGGCAGTAAATGCTTGTTTCGTATTGACCATGTCACTGCTGCTACCAAACTGCTGTCTCCACCCAGCTTGTTGCAACAATTTAATGCACAACTCATCAAATTTCAAATCAACATTAGTGGTGATAATGTTGAGTGTCTCAATAAAGTGTTCATAAGAGCGTGATAAATTCTTCAGCATAATCACCATCGTGTCCTCTTCCATCTTGCGACCAATGGCCTCCAGTTGATCGCGTATATCCTTGATCTTCATAAGATGCTCCTATAGAGTCGTCTTCTCATCCATCATAAGGGAAAACAACATGTTCTTCAGAAAGAATGCCCGTCTCATGTCAAACATCTCATGAAGATCCTTCAAGTGATCCCAAATCTCTTTAGTTGTCTTGCATGATGGCACTTCTGGAAGCATCTCATCGGTGACTGATAATTTCAATAGCATAACTGCCTCTCGAATACGCTCATCAAACTTGTCTTGGTCGTTGCCCACTATTGTACGACGAGTAGTGGTACCCAAAATGACCACATCCAAACATTGGTACTTAAAACTTGGAAGCATCCTTTGCTTCCAAGTATTATAGTTCTTGTCATTGAAGTATTGATTGCCTTCCAACATGATGTTGGTCAACGACGCCATCCTCCCATTTTTCAACGAGGTCAACTTCTCACTAAACTGAAAGATCTGATTTTTCTGTCAGAAACCTTCAACGAACTGTTGGCACAAACTTCGAGGCACTCCTCAGTAAACAAAAAAGACCCTTGCAGAAAACAAATTGATCTTTCTCCAAAATCATGCAAAAAAAAATCGGAAGCATCCTTTGCTTCCAAATATTATAGTTCTTGTCGTTGAAGTATTGATTGTCTTCCAACATGATGTTGGTCAACAACGCCATCCTCCCATTTTTCAACGAGGTCAACTTCTCACTAAACTGAAAGATCTGATTTTTCTGTCAGAAACCTTCAATGAACTGTTAGCACAAACTTTGAGGCACTCCTCGGTAAACAAAAAAAACCCTTGCAGAAAACAAATTGATCTTTCTCCAAAATCATGCAAAAATTAGAAACCACAAATTTTGCAGAAAACCCAGCAATTTTTCTGCAAACCCTAGGTTGCAAGAAAATTACCAACAAAACCCAAAAAACGACAAAACTTCCGCGTGGCAAAAAAATAGACTTCACACGGCTAGAAAACCATGGTTTTGTTAAACCCTAGGTAACACAAAAAAATCACAGAGGTAGAAGATCGTCTAGAAAATTGCTCCACAGAACGCCACGCAAAATTCTACAATGTAGATTTTTTCATAAAAAAATCTCTTAAAAAAATTCTAGAAATTATATCCAAGTAGAAATGCACAAAAAATTTAATGCCTCGTCACCTGCTCTAATACCATGAAACTCTAAAAAACTGAATAATTATATTTAACCAAATACCCAAATATATAGAGTTTACAAAAGCTTTTAACAAAAAAGCAAAGTCATCTAAATATAGACGACTAAAAATAATCTAATTAAGACAACTCAAAAATAGAACCTAAATGACCATTAACTAAGATTCTAAAATAATGAGCTAAAAATAGCAAGAACCTAGGATACTAAAACTAGTCTAATACATGTACCATGAATGTTTTTATAGTTCTAAGCATTTTATATGAATAATGGAGATATGTTTGTAAAAATTGTTAATCGGGATGAATTCAATTCATGATAAGTGGACTTGTGGATATGCATAGATGGATGCACTGCATGTTATATGAGCTCTTGTATGCTTTCATGTGAATGGGTACATTCTTGTGTTTTTTGTGTTTGAGATAGATTCATTTTATGTTTACCTCTTGAAATAAATATGATGGAACAAAGATCTTGAAACGATTTTAAATAGTTAAGCAAAGAATGTTGCTTCTGTCTTTGTATGTGTGCAATATGCATCTAGTGTGTGTTCATGATATTGTTACATTAGTGTTAGCATGTATATATATTAAACTGCACAAATTCCATTACTCCTAACAGATTTGCATTGTTAGTATTCCTTGTGCTGGGTCGGGTATCTTTCATGTCATGAAAGATTCCAAGAAGTGTGAATACTTTGTGGTAGGGCGAATACGCACTCCGACAATGTTCTCGCCTGTGATGTGGTCGTGAAAGACAAATTTTCAGAGATCCTATCATAGTGGTCTTCATGAATTGTTCATATGTACTTGACCTTGTGGTCTATTATAAAGGAATATATTTCCTTATGTCCTGCCTTGTTATTGGTTTATGTACTAAATTTATGTCAAATGTAATTTCAAATCTTTGATCTTGTATATTTGAACATGTGGAATTAATTTATGATTGATTATGTGAATTATGTAATTATGTTGTTTTGATTTTTTTAAGAGGTCCTTACAAAAAAATGTTTTAAGTTTGAAACTTGTAGCAATCTTTCTATTTTTCATTTTTTGTTTGCAAAGACTTTGGCACTATCATCTTACTTCTTGTGCAAATAATTAGATAATAGATATGCTAATACAAAGTTCAAACTCTTCTAACCTTGGGAGAGAGTTATCCGACATTTGATAGCTTCCCTACGTAGATGAAGCAAAAAACTCGTAGCTGGGATCCTGATTTGGAATTTTATGAGGACTAAATTAGACCTACTGGACACAAGCGGGATACGATAGACACTCAGCTTCATATGGCAGCATAAGCTATGAATGTTGAGTGATATGCACCAAGGGCAAAGAGTATTCTCCTTTTGATGGTGATGAAGTGAAGGCAATTTTTCTAAAGGCACTTTGGAAAATGTTTAACAACAAGGATACATCTAGACTTCGGGAGCAAAGAACTGTATTTGTAAATCATTGACATTCAACATCCAATAAACCAAAGGCTGGTAAATACCCTCCCTCAAAAAGACCCCATTGGATGGCGGACATGACATGGGAAGGATACAACAAAGATAAGGATTCCTACCACTCATGTCCTTTTATAGGTTGTTAGTAACCTTGCTACAAAGAGGAACTGGTCCACATAAGACTAAATTCAATTTGTCAAGAGGAATAGGCTTAACTCTAGATGAGCGAAGAAGTTGGTTGCCATACATAGTGCCTCACATCAAAGTATTGGCATGCTCCAAATGATTAACAGACTCCTAAATTGACATACTCCAGCTATGCATTGGAATGTTGATGCAAAAGATGCTAGATGGATAAATGCAGAGGAGATGCAACCAGAATTGGCTTTGACCCATTGGATGAGTCACAATTTGATATTGGAAGTAACTTAGAGTAAAAGGCAAATTTTGACATCGATATCCCGAATGGAAGTGCCTTTGCATATGACCGAATGCATAAGTAATAGACATAGGAAGTCTAGTTGTGTTTTGTGCATCTTACCCCTATGCCTATTATTGGACATTTTCTATCGTTTAATCTTTTGTTGATAAGTAGGAGATATTTTTCCACAGCAAGTCAAATTGTGATATTGCTATCAGGATTCAACTGTGTAGTTTTTGAGTCAAACTCATTGACCCATAATTCATGAGTAGTGGTTCACATGAACCCATCTCTCATGAGAAATGGGTTCATGTGAACCACTACTCATGAATTATGGGTCAATGAGTTTGACTCAAAAACTACACAGTTGAATCCTGATAGATCATAATCTTTTGTTGTCATATGTTTATAGAAAAAATAATGAATTGTTCATGTACTGCTACAAAATAAATATGGATGGACAATGTCTCTACTGCCATGTGAATTCATTGCTCTATTAAAAAATTTAAACCATAATGGTATGATTTGTTTTAAGTATTGTTATATTTTCCTATGCCATTAATTTGCTCTGCCTTCAAGTGATGTTCCTGAGCTAGATTATGCCTTATATGTTTCTGGTTTAACAAAGAGTCTTCCTTCAATTTCTTCCATGACAAATTTATAATGTATAACTGAGTTTGATGATCAGCAAGTGATAATCAGAAAATGTAATCCTAAACCTGGTCAAGTTTTGGCCAAAAGAGTTTGAAATGGTGGCTACAAGCTACTCGTTGATCCAATCAAGCAGATATAGCAAGATGCCATCATGGAGAGTGTCCTCCCAGCTTTGTGGAGACAGTTTCTAAAAATACCGTGGAATCATTGATTGATAGTTGATTCATGCATGCAACTGATGGGAGTATTGAAGAGTACTCAAATAAGTTTATCATAAAGGATTCTCTCAGAAAGAGGTTGTTGAATTTGTTGAGGTCTTTGCTTCAATAGCCAGAAGCTTGATATGCTGAGGGAGGGACTTAAATTGGTGGAGAACACTTTCCTCACAAAGAGGAAGTGATAAGAATTTTTACCTTAAGTTGCTCAGCTAGTGTTCTCAAAGTGATAGCACAGCAGTGACAGCAGCAAATCCAGACCTGTGTGCAGCTCACCAATCGGCATGGAGAGGAAATAGTTAAATAGGGGAGTAAGACCTAGCTATGTAGGGAATCATCTTTGATATTAGGGCCTAATTAACTACTTGATGTGACTTAGTTTCAACTATTTTAATTAAAAATTTTGTTTTGAGCTCTTTCCAGTTAGCACTAAATTTTCTGAGTGCAAAATTTGCTTACCATGGTCTGAAAGCTAACAGAGGCTATGCTCCAGGATGTGTAAAGCAGTGGCTATACTGGAACAGATGCTAAAAGGGATCTATTAGTACCATATGCTGAAGCAAACAATGCCACAATGATCACAAGATTCACTAAAGGCTAACATCGATTGGGAGCATCCAATCAGTTTCGTATAGATCAGGTAGTTACCAAACATGATTATTGAGGATTGGCTACAAGATAACACAAGCAAGGGTTTATAATAGTTTCTGTTTACTCAGTTGGCTAAAGTAGCATATTGCATCAATTTCTTTAAGTTACATAAAAGATATCAATGAGCAGAGCTGATTGCAGTGTACTTGCAAAGATTGCTAATGTAAGATCAGTAGAAGACATCATGTTCACCAAGGAAGAAATTGCTTTCAAGCTTGGTTCTACCCAATTCCCAGCTCACAGTCTATTTTGAATCACTTTGAAGAATGTTCTTTTCAAATATATGTAGAATAATTTATAAATGATCCCACCCTGCCCCTCTTGTGTCTTCCATGAATTGTTCTCCATCCAAGCAACTGAATTTTTATTTATTTTTCTATCATTAATCAAAGCATCAGCCTGGTAAAGTATTCAATAGGAATATTTGTTTCAGCCTAGTCTAGAGAAGTATTTCAAGGAAAACAACAAATATAGTCAGCTATGTGATTGTCCTCATGAATTTGCATAAATCTTCTTCTCAGTGATTGAAGATCAAAGATTATTGGTTTGTGATAAGTTCAAAAAAGAAGAGCAAGCCAAAGTAGTAAATATAAATTGCCATCATTCTGCTGTCTTGCTTCAACTTCTTATTTTCTGTAACTTTAGTTTCAGTCAAAAAGCATTGAATCAACATGTAACCTCCAAAAAAGAATGGAACCACTGCCCATTTTGTCATGGCCCCGACATGAAGGACACCTAAATAAACATCATTTATCAGAAAATCATCTTATTTATAAGAACCCACGATTTTCTGAGGAATTCCATTCCAAGAAATCAATGTGTCAAGATAATAATTCTGCATCGGCATGAGTTCTTGTGCTGCAATGATGGGCAGTAGTATGTTTATCAAGGGGTAGTCACACCCAATACAGCCACAGGGTCTAATGAAAGGCACAAATATTAAGCAGTTTGCAATTTTAGTTATCAAAAGCAATGGTCACTAATAAGGAGATGCCACCCTTAGAAGGAAGGGATGTGACATTGGAAAAGGCATGACTCTTCCGCTACAAGGGAGATGTGTATAAATTCGAAGAGCAGCATTCAAGAAAGGACATCGAAGAAGATCAGATCTGATTTAAGGCGATCATACTCAGGCATACAGAAACCAGAAACTATAACTGAAACTGGTATGAAGTATTAATTCTTATAATAGACAGCATAGTGGATCCTATTTACTTGCTTATGAATAATGTATATGCAATCTAACAATATGATATTATTATGTGATATTTTATATGTAGAACATAAGCAATAATATGTAATTGTTTATATATGTTTGCTGTAATCAATCATGGTAGGGATAATAGGGGAATACAAGGAGGGGAAACAGTTATGAGGTCCTCTCCTAAGCATGCCACCTCATGGTGGCGACGGATAGTCACATGAGGCCAAGGGGGTGCAAGGAGTGCCCCGCTCATTGGGCTTAACAGGGAAGGATATTCTGGAAACCCTATTGTCGTTTCCCAAAAACCTTGTCATGGTTGACCATTAAGTTAAGGAACTCCAATCATAAGGGGTAGGATAAGGGTGACAATGGAAGATGGGAACGGCTATGGGATTCCTCACTAGGTACATCCCCTCATATGGATGGCAAAAGGGCTGCATGATGACCAAGTGGGATGATATTTACTCTTGGACCTAGGCTAGAGGATTGTAAAAGGCACCCTAATATGCCCCTTATCCTAGCTCTCCTATGATTGAACTCCATCAATAAATTAAATATATTTTTATGATTGAATTAATGTCCCTAACCCTAGTAGGAAAGATCTATGCTTTTAATGTCTCTAATTAGGAAGATCTATTTTGTGAATTATGTTTCAATGATTTCCTAACATGTTGCAGGATCTCAACTAGGTACATGGATGTTACTAATTCTATTTTATTTCTTGTTCTACTTGGAATTTGTGATTTAGGGCAATAACTAGGGCATTTACAAACGGGGACATTACACATTTGTGTTCACTGTTATATGGCAATTGTTTCACAACCAAGAAAAAACAAGCAACTAATGAAAGGAAACTCAACATTCTCACACCAATACCCTTGTCTATGCTGTACTTAATGATAATGAGGTAAATGAGGAGATTGGGCTGACCTCTAGTGAGGTTATTTAATAGCTTTCAGGTCTTTGACAACCAATACTTTCTCTCATAAATAGATAAGATTAAATTAGAAATTAACCAGAATGGGAAAATATTTCTGACCTGATTCTTTTGACATACAATAATTTCAAGCTACAATGCTGCAAAGCATCACATATCCATGCACATTTTATGCATTGCTTTTATGATATGTAACAGTAAAATGATAGAAACCAATTTCCCCTGTTATTATTATATGACCTATCATTCACCTCCAATAGTATGAGCAATGCACGAGTTGGAGGAAAGCAGCTTAAATGTTTGGGGCCTTGAGATTCAACGAGACCAATAATCTTATCATCCTCAAATTTCAAGTTTCAAATTTTTTTATATAGTAAAAGCATACAAATTTCTCCCGGCATTTAAGAGGCTAACGCAAAATATTTCTGATCTCTTGTTTCCTTACATACGATAGTTTCAAGCTATGATGCTGCAAAGCATCATTGCCTATGCACATTTTCTTTATTGTTTTTATTTTATCTAAAACAGTAGAAATCAATTCCAATATTATTATTGTGTCTCCTATCATTCACCTGTAATATAATGTGTTAACCAGTTCGAGAAAAACAGTTTAAAGTTTTGGTATCTTGAGATTCAACACGAACAAAAGAGCAAACAAAATAACACAGAAACTGACGCCAGCATTGAGAACATCATTACTGCTTAATAAAAAGCTTACCGGATAATGCAGTAATGATCTGTTGCACTTCCAGGCTCCAGTTGAAGCCACAAAGAGCTCCATGGACACCAGCATAATCATGTGTCCACATGCACTGACCTATCTTCCATATTGCAAAAACTTCGGGCTGGCTATCTTTCACAGAAGATGGCATGCGCCTCCAGAGAAATCTTGCATTGTTCCTGCGAGTTTAGAAATTGTAACCCTCCAGAGAAAAGCTTTATTCTAGTCCTCGTAGTTATTAGCAGATTGCATGCACAGAAAAGTTCTCGCAGTTCTTTCAGACTTCTCTCTAAACGCTAGAAATACATATATAAATAAGCATAACAGCAACACAACCTACATATCTTGTATGTAGATATGCCCCAGCAAATGTATGGCATAAGGCCAGCCTTCTGGATCTTTGATGCCTTGAGCAGCCAACTGCACAGTTCAAATGTGTAAGATGTTGTGGAAATAGAAAGTTCAAAAGCAATTAAACATTGATTACATTCATGGTTCCAAGTACAGTAATATGGTATCCATTCATCGCAATGGTTTACAGAATAATTTAGGAAAAAAGACAAATGAGGACAACCAAACATGTTTTCCTCAATGTCAAACATACTTTAAAAGGTTTAAAAACAAAGAAAGACGAGTTGATTAAGAAACCCTCCTGCTGAAAAGGCAGAGGTGAAACTATTGGGTTTTGTTTTAATGAATCAATAAATTATATGCGGGTCGGTATTGAAAGGGCACGAAATGTTGATTTTTTGAGTTTGAGAGAGAGGAAGGCGTGATTTTTTATCGTAAATAGTAAGATACCTGGAGCTCAAGGTCGTCGCAGATATCTGCAATTTGATGGAAGTTGTTGGATAGAATGGCCTGCCTCAGCTCTGTTAAATCCATCTCCCCTCTCTTTTCCTTATCGATTTCCGCCGAATATCAGTCACCAAAACAAAATCGTTAAACTTGCTGCTGGCAATGAAGATAGAGAGAAGTTAAATGAAGGCGTTGCAGGTTGTTAACTGTGAAACAGGCAACCGCTTTTAAACGCCAATTGCTTTATAAAGGGGAGGGTCCCATCACCATGAAACTACGTAGTATTTGCTCAATTTTTTTATTATTTTGTACTATTTAACAAATTATGAGTTTTCAAAATTACCAAAAAGAAGAGAAAGGTGAAGGGAGAAGTTAAAAAATGCAATGAAGCAATTGTCACTCCCTCGTATTATTGGCATAAACATCTTTATGTAAGGCAATCTAAAGGATGAGATATATCTATGACAGTTTAGTGGAGAAATTTTAATGCCATTTGTTTTGATATCATAGTGGAGAAATTTTAATGCTATTTGTTTTGATCAATAGGATTTTTTTCAACTTCTAAGTGTATTATATAGTTTGGAAATTTTTGTATATTTATAAAATTTGAAAAAGCTATTTATTTGAGTTCTTCTTGGCACACAAAAAAGAGCAAGAAGAAAATTTTAGTTTTTGAAATATAAATTGCAATGAAATTTTAAAAATGTGAGTATTGTTGAGTGCTTTTGGTACGAATATCATTCAATGCAAAGCATGTTTGTATTAAATGTGCATTAATCGAACAACTTGTCAGTCCTCCTTTTCTTCTTTTGTGAATTTGTTTTGACACATTGCAAAGAGGGCATTGAAGTATTTATATGTATCAGCTAGGGTTCCTACATCTCCCGCTTTGTATGAACGTTTTGAGGTTTCTGAAAGGGTTTATTTGCCTTTGTCTTTCATTAGTGTTGCATGGTTTGTTTTATGATGTTGTTTCTAAGATCTTTTGCTTGCAACCTTAAATTATCATGTTCTTTAGGTGCATTTGCAATTAAAATTGTATTAGCAAACGAATTTGTGAATAAGTTTTAAGATCTTTAATTTTTAACATTAGTTGTTATGTCAATGGGCCCTTGGTCTAATGGTGAAGTTGAATAGCTCTAAATGAGCCCACCAAGGATCAAGTCTTGTTGAGTGCATGGTTCTGACACCATAAGGGATGAGGTCGGGATCGTGCCCCGGGCAAATTTTGGCGGAATGGATACTCCTCAGTCCTTGGCTCTTAGCCAAAGAGGTTATCTGAACTTTCAACAAAAAAAAACATTAGATGTTATTAAGAGCTAAAATTACTCTATATTTTTTGTGCATTTGTAACCAGGGAACTTGAAATTTGTTAAAATATTTTTGTTTTGTAGGGTCAAATTGTTTGATTTGAAGTGATGTGTGTTAATGGGAGAGCTTGTCAGTCCTCCTTTTTTGCTTTTATGTGTTTCTTTTGAGACATTACAAAGAGGGCATTGAAGCCTAAATACGTGTCAACTAGGGTTCTTGTATCTTTGGCTTTGTATGAACATTCCAAGGTTTGTGCAAGGCTTCAAGTTTACCTCTATTTTTTGCTTGTCAACTTAAATTATAGTCTTCTTTAGGTGTATTTGCAGTTAAAGTTGGATTAGCAAATGAATATGTGGAAAAGTTTGAATATCTCTATTATTGAACATTATCTGTTATTGAGAGCTAAAATAATTATTTTTTGTGCATTTATAATTCGAAAAGTTAAATTTTTGGTTCCTACATCTTTGACTTTGTGCAAGGGTTTGTTTACCTCTATCTTTTGCTTGTAATCTTATTATTGTCTTCTTTAGGTGAATTTTTTAAAGTTGTATTAGTCAACAAGAATGTCGAAAAGTTTTAAGATTTTCTGTTATTGCACTTTATCTGTTATTGAGAGCTAAAAATGTTGAGTTTTTTATGCATTTGTAAATAGGGAACTTAAAATTTGTCAAGTTTTTTTTTGTTTTGCAGGGTCAAATTATGTGAGTTGAAGTGTTCGGTGGCCAAGGCTTTTGAAAAAAAAATCACTAGTGTTGCAAGGTTTTTCTGTTGCCCTTTTTGAGATATTTGTTCTTTAGGTGCATTTGCATTTAAAGTTATTTGTCTTTGTCTTTCATTAGTGCTGCAAGGTTTGTTTTCTATTTTTGTTTTCGAGATCTTTTGGTTGCAACCTTATATTATCATGCTCTTTGTTGGTTCCCAAATCAACAGATTAAGAAATTCTAGGACAATGCCAATTGCCTTCTATAAACTTCTCACTTGATCTAGCCAATGGACATGATCAATCAAAATTGATTGAATTCCTCTACAATTCAAGCTCTGTAGGACCTAGGCGGGTGGACTTATTCTTCAATTTCCAAATTGAAGCCTTTTATAGCATATTGATTGTTATCTTATTGTAGTATGAGGAATTCTTCAACCTGTTGGGAGCAAGCTTAAACATTAAACATTAGTGGATTAGCACATGTAATCAATTTAAAATCATATGGAAGAGCAAGCAAGCAACAAAGAACACCAAATAACATCAGATTGAGCTAAAACAAGTAAGCACCCTATTTAACTTGTTTGATTTGCTCTTTTTGGATGGAATGTGGGTGTGCTCTCTGAAACACAAATGGATCAAAGCCCCAATGCAATGCAAAATTGTAGGCAAGAAGAGAGACGCAAGAGCTAGTATGAAGAACTAGTCTCAAATCTTCTTCAACATGATAGATCAAACTAGAAATGATATGCATATGCAAGAAAACTATGATTCATTTACCAAATTGAAGCCTAGCATGTGATTTATAAGTGATTTAAGCTAAAGACTAAGAGCATGAAAATAAGCTATGAAAATCTAAAGTAATTCTAGCATAATAACAATGCACAATGAGAGATGAAAAATGAAGAGGAGAAGGCCTCTATTTATAGATTTTTGGGAGAGAAGAGGAAGGCTTGGGTGATGTGGCATCTATGTGGCATCCACATAAGAGCCACATAAGGGACACGTAGGCTTGAAGGGATGGCTAATTTTGAGTCAAATATAGCAATAAATATTGAGTGGCTCAAGAATTCCAAGTGGAGGGACAAAGGAGTAAAGAGATTTTAAGAGGAATGGGTGGCCATTTTGGAGAGAATTTCCCCATGTGGGTGAGCATTCCATTAGCCTTAAAAAGGTTAGGAATCACACTTTAAGTATAATTAGAGGACAGTTAGGTAGGGAAGCATCCTTAGGAAGTGAGGTGATGGGAGTAGAGTAGGAATAGGGTAGGCTTAGGGTAGGTGTCTAGGTTGGATTAATAGCTTCCTAGCTATGGTTTAGATTATAATTCAAATTAGATTTGAATAAATCATAGTTTAGAAGAATTAGGAATATGGGGATATTTTAATAAATATGAATTTATTAAAAGGGGAATTTTGTGAGGTAAATGCATTTAAATAAAATATATTGGAATAATATTTTATCATTGATAAATACCAACTATGAAGCTATTTAATTGATTGAATTAAATAGTTAGAGGAATAAGAGGGAAAATAATATTAATATTTTTGGACGTCTACATTTTGCCCCTCTTTAACGTGGCGTTGCAAGTGACGTTGCGTCAAAGACAAGAAAATAAGTTGCCCCGGAGGAAGAGGGTTTCTAGGAGTCATGTCGAAGCAATGACGACATAGGATTGTGCCCCCTCGAGAAAAGAACACAACAAAGATGACATTGTGGGATTTTATCAAAAAAGGACACAACAGGAAGGAGGAAGGGAGAGGAGGGAATAAATAGAAGCCTTCTGAAATGCAATTAAGAGTGCAACTAAGACTGCAAATGCGAATGAAATTAAATGCAACTAATGAACATTGGGGATCCATTTGTGTAAAAAATATGGAGAGCGCATCTGATTTTGATATTGTAAGAGGAGGTATGCATCAGGTGTTAGAAAACACAGATGACAAGATTCATTTGCGTGGACTAGATGCTCAAACAAAAGCACACTGCAAAAGATGCATGTATCAGTAGCCACCAGTCACAACACACCAGAATATAGTAGATCGAGGTAGTGGTGAGTAGGTTTAAACTGACACAAAAAGATAAAATCAATAAAGAAGGCCTCATGACCAAATAGTCATTCAGTTCAAAGTTCTTGCCTTGAACATGATGGGTGTGATGAAGGATTGGATAAGCCGACGCCGGAAGGATGCATCCTGACAGGCAAGGATTAGATTTGATGTGATTATAAGATATTCGCTAGCAAAAGCTGTGAACAAAATGAGGAGCAAGAAGAATCGGTCGCCAAAACTGATTTGGTGAAAAACATGATCACAAGTGCAGGAGTCAAAATGTCACTGAGAAGCGAAAAACAGAGCGATGCAGAAGTAAACGATGGTTTATTGCAATATTTTTGAGAATATTTGATTTTTTGGGGATTTTTTGGGTTTTTCATGATTTTTAAATGTTTTTTTGGTATTTTCGAAGTATTTAGGTTGTACAATAGGAATAATTTATACAAAAATATACAGGGGGGTAAATGGAGCGGAAAAGTTTTCGGGGACAACGGGGGCTACAAGAGGGGCTAGGGGGTTAAAGAAGGTCATTTGTGAATAGTGGTTAGACGAAAATTGAGCTCTAGAGTGAAAATTATGGTCACGATCAACTGATGAACCAACTAGGAGGACTATGAAGGACCAGACAGGGAATGTTAGCATGACAAGGACTTGGGATGTTAGTGCGATGGCAAGAAGACTGGACATGTCATGAATATACAACGACCAAACTGAACAATTAATTACAAGTGATTTATGTACACATGTTGCTGCCAAGATTTGATTGGATCTTGCTTTTTGATGCGTGCGGTAGTTTAGTATGTTGGTTGATTAGTTTTAAGAGGAAGGATACATCCTACAAGAACCCAGAGATGATGATGATCTAGATTTAGGTCAATGAGAGGAAGGATACATCCTCAAAGGACCCATTTCCAGAAAGATGGGATTCATAAATCTAATTTGGTCAAAGGTGCACTGTGATCAAACTACGGAGCCAAGATGTTGTCAAAGGGAACTTGTAGAAACATAGGATTTCAAGAGCATAACTGGATCATGTTCTGCAAGGACACCAACCAAGGACACGAAATATGTACAGGACTGAAGCTCAGGGATTGGGATAGTACAACTTATGGACAGCAATATATAAGACAATATGTACAAAAGCTCAGAACACGAGATAGGAGGATTGTTTGGACTAGTGCGTGTGATATGCGAACACCCAGGGAATACGGGAAATGCTGAGGTTTGTGGAGATGTTATGCTGGTGATGGAGGGAAATGAGATTTTGATAGATAATGGAATAGTCCACTATGTGTGACGCCTTTTTCTAGGATTTCATCACGCATACTTGTCCAAGGTGCCTGATTGCCAAGATTTCACCATTGGACGAAATTTTTCTCTTTATTCTTTTTTTTTTCTTTGTATCTTTTTGATGTTTTTTATGTTGTCCAAGTGCCTGTTTGCCAGGTTTTCATCGGGATAACCATTTTTTCAGCTTCATTTTTTTGCTTTTTTTTGAGATTTTTTCAAGATTGTTTTACATTGGTTTTGTACTTTTTTCAAGACTTTTTATGGTTTTTCTCAGATAACTGGAATGAACAACCAGCCGTCAGGCATAGAAGCGCCTGAGATGAATGATGTTGATAGGATCATTCAATGATTCTCCTTCAGGAGTGGAGAGTTGATATGCCCCAGAATCAAAGCATGCAGTGACAACATAGGGACCTTTCCAGGTGACTTCAAACTTACCTTTCTTTTCCCGATCAGTACCTACTTTCTGATTTTCCTTTAGCACAAGGTCCCCCACCTGGAACTAGCGTGGGTGGACCTTCTTGTTATAGTTCTGCTTGAGTCTATTTTGGTATATAATTAGGTGATCATAGGCTTTCTGGCGCTTTTCATCTAGTAGATTAAGTTGTGTGAGTCGTGCTACTCGGTAATCTTCATCATCAACTAGGCCTCTCAATGATACTCGGAGGGACGGTAGTTCGACCTCAATTGGTAAGACTTCTTCAGCGTCGTAGACTAGGGAATAGGGGTGGTGCCTGTAGGAGTATGGTAGGAAGTGCGATATGCCCAGAGGGTGGGATTGATCTGGAGATGCCAGTCACGACCAGTATCATTGACAACTTTCTTAAGGATTTTGAGGAGGGTTTTATTAGTTGCCTCAGCTTGGCCGTTACCTTGCGGGAAATATGGACTGGAGAAATAGTGATGGATATGGAGGCGAGCACACAGATCACTGACGTGTTGATTTTCAAATGGTGTACTGTCATTTGTGAAGATAGTGGAGGGTATGCCGAAGCGACAGACAATGTGATAGAGGATGAATTTGGATATTTGGACACCTGTAGTGAGGGTGAGAGGAATTGCTTCAACCCACTTTGTAAAGTACTCCATTACTGTGATTATGTACTTGTGGCCTTCAGAAGAGAGGGGATTAATCTTACTAATGAGGTCAAAAACCCAACAAGAGAAGGGCCAAGGAGGCACAATAGGTCTGAGGTCCTGGGCAGGAGCATGGATCATATTGGCATGTTGTTGGCAAGGTAGGCACTTCTTGACGAACTCACAAGTATCATGTTCCATTGTAGGCCAATAGTACCCTGTACATAGAAGTTGTTTGGCTAGGACCATGCCACTTGTGTGGGCACCGTAGATTCCAGCATGTACCTCTTGTAATGCCTGGGCGGCTTCATTTTCATCTAAACACCTAGAGAGCACGTTGTGATAACCTCAACGATAAAGGATGTTGGCTACGAGGGTGTAGCGGGAAGCTCTGCGGATAAAGTTTTAGCGTTGGGTTGCAGTGAGATGAGGAGATATGATACCATTTTGTAGGTAAGCTTGGATATCGTGGTACCATGGAGACTGGGGACCAACCAAGACACATACGCAATTCAATTCATCATTCTCATAAGAGGAAGCATGAAGTTGCTCAACTAAGAATTCGTATTGCGTAGAATCACGAGGAATCTCTAGGAGGGAGCCAATTGTGGCCATGGCATTGGCAGCCTTGTTTTGCAAGCGTGGTACTTGTGTTATCTGCAAGTGGAGGAAATGTTCTTTCATCTTGTCAACCATCTGCTTATATGGCGTCAATTTTTCATCTTTGGTTTGATACTCATCTAGAACTTGTTTGATGATGAGTTGGGAATCACCAAAGACATGTAGAGTTGTGATGTTCCATTCTATAGCCATGCGGAGTCCTGCGATTAGTGCCTCATATTCTGCAATGTTGTTCATGCAGGAAAATCCCAATTTGAATGACATAGGGATGTCGTCACCTTGAGGTGTGACAATAAGTATTCCTGCCCATGCCCCATGAGTTGTGTAGGACCCATCAAAGTAGAGTTGCCAAGTAGGTTGTTCTGCTATCATGTACAAATGCTCATCTGGAAATTCTGTGACCAAAGGATATGCGTCTACCAATGGTGCTTCTGCTAGTTGATCTGCCATGACTTGGCCTTTGATGGATTTTCTGTCTACATATTGAATATCAAACTCGCTTAGCAACATAACCCACTTTGTCATTCGACCTGTGAGAGTAGTCCTAGAGAGTAGGTACTTGAGAGGATCCACCTTTGAAATGAGCTTGGTTGTATGACTAAGAATATAGTGGTGAAGTTTTTGAGTGGCGAAGACGACTGCCAGACATGCTTTTTCCATAGGAGAATAATTGAGCTCATAACCCACTAAGGTTTGACTGATATAATAAATAGCTCTTTCTTTGTCTTCATCATCCAATTGAGCAAGGAGTGCCCCTAGTGATATTGTAGTAGCATAAATATATAGGATGAGTGGTCGAATGGGTACATGTGGTACCAAGATGGGTGGATTAGCCAAGTATTCTTTGATCTTGTCAAAACTCTTCTGACGCTAAGGATCCCACTTGAATGTGTTATCTTTTCACAGGAGATGAGCGAATGATTGGCACTTGTCTGCTAGTTGAGAGATAAAGCAGCACACAGATTGTAGATTTCCTTGGAGGCTACGCAATTGTCAGAGTGTCTTTGGTGGAGGCATCTCTATGATAGCTTGTACCTTCTTTGGATCTATTTCAATGCCTCATTTGGATACAATGAACCCAAGGATTTTGCCCGATGTGACCCCGAAGACACACTTCTTAGGGTTGAGCATTAAGCAGTAGTGTCCAATCCTGTCAAAGACACATTCCAAAACATTGAGGTGATCTTCCCTTTTAACTGATTTTGCCAATATATCATCTACACATTCTTCAAGGATCTTGTGAATAATGTCATGAAAAATGATAGTCATGGCCCTTTGATAGGTTGCCCCAACATTTTTCAAGCCAAAAGGCATCATGTTACAACAGAAGGTGCCCCATGGGGTTGTGAATGTTGTCTTATCCTGATCTTCTTCTGCAATGCGGATCTGATTATATCCAGAAAATCCATCCATGAGTGACAACATCTCATGTCCTACTGTGAGATCCACAATCATGTCTATGTTTGGCAATGGGAAATACTCTTTGGGACATGCCTTGTTGAGATCTCGAAAGTCTGTTCATATCCTGATTGATTTATCAGGCTTAGAGATGGACACCATGTTAGAAATCTAATCAGAATAGTCAATGGGGTGGATGATCTTGGCTTGGAGCAACTTCTTGAGCTCTACTTTGACAAGTAGTGCCACTTTAGGGTGCATCTTTCTGAGCTTTTGTTTGACAGGTTTGATGTTTGGGTCCATTGCAAGATGGTGAACCACCAAGTTGGGGTCTAATCTAGGCATGTGGGAGTAAGACCATGCGAAGTTGCTGATGGATTCCTTCAATAAAGTGACAAGATCACTTTCTTCTACTTCAGTCAGAGATGTTGCTATGTATGTGATGGCGAGATTCTCTTTGGTGCCGAGATTGACAGGTTTTGCTTCTTCGATGAGAATCGATGACTGTTTAGGCTTGTAATCACAAATCAAAGGAAGAGGAGAATCTTCATCCTTTGGTGCCTCAGAGAGGTTTTCACCAAGGGCTACGCCCTTTGTTTTTACTTTTTTATGATCAGATAGTGCCCCAGAGGGGTTTTCGCTAGGGGATCAATTTTTATCTTTTTTATTTTTGTTTTCGTCTTCATTTTTGTGGCTGAAGTTCTCCTCTTCCCCAAAGTATGCCTTTGAGTCTAGCTTGTAGACATATGCTGAGTCTTGCCCCCAGTCATTACTTTGTTCAATTGCTCCCATGAAGCTTAGGAGCGCATCCTCACTTTGGAACTCGTCAATGTGCACGACACTTGGTTGGTCCCAGTCTATGAGTTCAGGATGGCAGAGGGGAAGGTCAATGAAGAGAATGGAAAGTTGGTGTAGGACAGAATTGCCTAGAAGGTTTCATCGTCAAAGACATCGTCATAGGCTCTCACAACTTTCTCTTCTGGGACATCTTCGATGTCAGCGATTTCACTCAGGGACGGACAAGAGGCAAAGATGTTTTCGTTGGTGCCCCCATTCATGTCAGAGTCCATGCCAAGACCTAGGTGCTTCTCTTGTCAGGTAGGTACAATAGGTTCTTTCATTCCTTGCTCTTCATAACCATGTCCACCTCCTTGGTAGTTCCATTTTTCTGTCACTAGCTTGTGAGTTGCGGGGTACTTATCTTTGAAGTAATTGAGGTGACTTGTGTCCTTGGGTGGTGGATCTTTATAGAGCCATTGGTTGATGTTTGGTGTCATTTCCTAGCCAGTCAAAGTACCCTTTGAGATAAAAGTGGTAGGACCGAATTTTAGTGCCTTGGTTGTCGTCGGTTTTGTCTTCCTTAGATTAGGTTGGTGGCCTTGAGTGTGTGGGTCAATTGGCAGTGCCCCAACTGCGAAGGCATCAGACAAACTATACTCACCACCACCTTTGTTGTTGATCTTGACCATGGAAAGGGTGGAGGAGAGGATTTTTTCTAAGTCTAAATGGGTTCGAGATGAACTGGCGACAGAGGTACCAATGTCGATCCCTGGACAATGATTGGAATGTGGAAAGGAGGTTTCCAACGCATTGCAATATGCGAAGGGCTTGGGATCTACACAGATGGTGATCTCAGTGCCGTTATATGGGAATTTGATGCACTGATGGTAGGTGGAGGAGACGGCTTGCGTAGAATGAATCCATGGGCGCCCAAGGAGGATGTTGAAGGGAAGGTCAAGATCAACAACATGACATAGTGTATCTTGAATAACCGGGCCCACTTGAATGGGCAATGATATGGTGCCCTCAGAAGTACGCTCCAGATTGTCATATGCCTTTATTGTGATGAAATCATTTGTTATATCAGCTTCAGTGCAACCCAACTAATTTATTAATTTTAGAGTACATAGGTTTAGGGTCGATCCATTATCTATCATGACCCGTTTAATGGAAAAATCTTTAACCATGACAGCAATACGTAGTGGGAGATTATGATCGGGTTCTTCTAAGGGTACATCTGTTGGTTTAAAAGAGACCCCACAAGATGCAAACAGGTGTCCAACAAGGTTCTAGAATTCAGTGAGGTTGATGTCGCTGGGAACACGAGATTCTTGTAGGGCTTTATTGAGGATCTCTTGATAGGTGGGTGAGGTGCGGAGGAGATCTAGGATGGAAATTTGGGCTGGAGTATTCCCTAGGTGTTCCAAAATGTTGTATTGGGTCCTAGCAGATGGGGCGGGACCGGTACCTGCAACTGTTATTCTGCCTGTTTAAGTGGTGAATGCACATTGGTTATCGACACCCTTGACATGGATGACACTGACAGAGGACTGGACTTGGGATATGCAGTCGATGAGATTATCATAGTTGATATATGCATTGGTATAATATTTTTTGTCAGTGTTTTCTCTTTGCTTACCCTTTCACTGATCAGAGGACTGAGTAGGATTGCCTGGGCTTGTACCTGAAGTGTGTTTAGGGAATGCATTTTGATAGATTTTAAGGCCTGCATTTGGTGATGGTTGAGAAGGAGAGTCCACTTTGATCTCTTTACGATCAATGAGATCTTGGATGTAGTGTTTTAGCTTCATGCATTTGAGAGTGGTTCTTCCCTTAACACGGTGATATTCATAGTACTTGTTATCTTTATACCAAGCAGGCTTAGGTGTTGATTCATCAAATGGCTGCATTTTTGGGTACACAGCTTGGTTAGCTTGGGCCAACTTGCGGAAGATGACATCTATGGGTTCACCCAAAGGGGTAAACGTGTGTTGTGGTGCATTCGAAGCATGAGGCCTTTGTTGTCCATGTGGGACTGATATAGCATTTGTCTGATTCATAGGACCTTGGTAGTTGTGTTGATATGATGTCCCTAAAGGGGGATAGATATGCGCGCCTTGAGGGTGCATGTTTTGCTGGTAAGTCAGTTAGGGATATGTGGGATTGGGTTGTTGATACATAGAAGGAGGTTGAGGGTACACTAGCAGTGCTTGTTGATAAGTTTGGGTAGGTGCATTAGGACTGGCTACCACAACCTGAATGTGCTTGGTGTCAGTGGCTCCATCAGTCACTGCGTTCTTGTTTTTATTCCAATATCATGATTGATCATTATTATATTTGTCAGGTTGGGCTTCTTTGTAGTGCTTGATGGCACCTTCTTCTATGAGACCTCGTTCAAGATCCATACCTTTGATTCGAATGTCTTGATAAGTTTGTATGCAATTCATGCGCATGTGATAGGCGAGCTTAGGATGGAGGTTGTTAATGAAGATTTTGATAAGATGTTGCTCAGGGGGTTGGTAGGATAACCTTGTAGTAAGCTCTTGCCAGTGCTGAAGGTAATCGGCCAGGATTTCTCCTCCCTTTTGTTTGCAATTGCATAGATCAAGGAGTGAGAGTTCATTTTTGACATTATGTGCATATTAGGCCACAAAATTTTCAGATAATTCAGCGAAAGTAGAGACTGTTCCATAGGGGATTTTGTGGAACCACTCGAGAACAGTTCCCCCTAAGCTCTTGGGAAAAGTCTCATGAGGAAATTATCACTATAGGCCACTTCTTGACATGTCATGTAGAATTCTTTTACGTGGCTCACAGGATCTCCCTTCCCCCGATATTTATCAAATTTGGGTGTCTCAAAATGCTTAGGGAAGGGTATGGCAGTGATAGATTGATCAAAAAGATAAGGACACACCTCTTCAAACTTGAATGTTTCAGCCTTGGTCCCTGCTTTTAGCTCCTTGAGAGCATTCTTCATTTCCTCCCATTCATGGTTGATTTGTGGGGAGGATTATTAACCATAATTGCATGGGTTCCTTGAACCTGATAGGGTTCAAATGGTGAATATGGAGGATTATGTGGGGGATATTGTGGTGTTTGGTATGATGGTTGTTGGTCAACATATATAGGTTGTTGTGGTGGAAGCTGCGGCTGAGGGGAATATTGTAGTGGAGGAGGTGTCGGTGCTTGATAAGGCTGTTGCAACTGCTGGAAGTATGCTTGTATTTGCCGAGGTGTTGGATAAATGGGATGAGCCTGTTGCGCACCTGTATGATGTGGAGGATAAGAGTTTTGTGGCAGAATGCCTCTAGTGGGAACACTGAATTATTGTGGAGGTGGAATGGTTTGTGATGCAGCGGAAGATGGCATGGCTAGGTAGCTGGTGGAAAGAGTTTGTTGTTGCTACACGGGTTGGATGAAAGGATTAGCAAACTGTTGCAATGGTTGTTCCATGAAGGGATTTTCCCCCTGCATTTGTGGTTGCAGCTGCTAAGCAACTTGGAGAGTGGACTATGCAGTTGTAAAGGGGTTGATTTTTTGTTGTTGTGCTTGGGATGTGAATGGGTTGGTAATTTGTTGCTGCAGTTGTTGTTGTTGGGATGATTGCTGGATGGATTGTTGTTGCTGCTGGATTGGTTGTTGTTGTTGGATAGGTTGTTGTTGTTTTTGTTGCTGGATTGGTTGTTGTTGTTGCATAGGTTGTTGTTGTTGTTGGATAGGTTGCTGATGTTGGATAGGTTGTTGTTGTTGTTGTTGGATAGGTTGCTGCTGTTGGATAGGTTATTGTTGCTGTTGGAGAAGTTGTTGTTGTTGGATAGGTTGTTGTTGTTGCTGGATTGGTTTTTGTTGTTGTATAGGTTGTTGTTGTTATAGGATTGGTTGTTGATGTTGGATAGGTTGTTGTTGTTGTTGCTGGATTGGTATTTGGGGTATGACGAAGGGATTGGTAGATGGTTGTTGCATGGGAGGATTTGGATTGGTTTGCATTTGTGGGAAAATTGTTGGCACACATTGCGGTTGCATTATTAGTGGAGTGGGGAAAGTGGACCCTTGTGGAAATAAGGGTTGGTTATAAGCATTGGTAGGTGGCATGCCTATGGTGAAGAAAGGCGGAATAGGCATGGAGACTTGGGTGCTTTGATGTTGTGAACTGGTTGTTGCACTTTGAATGGGCTGAGTAGGGATGGGTGGAATGGTGGTTTGCTGTGTGCTAACTGGTGGTGGTGGAAATTGTGCCACAAATGTTGGGAATGTTTGCAAAAGTGGAGCGGTTGTGAATTGAGGAGGTGCTTGCGTAGCGATGGGGGTATGGCTTATGCTGCTGATGTTGGATCAAGAGGCGGGGCTCCTGAGGTGGAGGAAGGTGTCGTGTGCATGATGGAGGGTGGGATGGAAGGTTGGACTACTTGTGCGATAAGAGTTCCCACCTGTAGGGCTCGTTGGAGTGGATCAAAAACTTCATTTCTAGTGGGATGAGGACATTCCCTTGGAAGTGCCATAGGTCTTGTGACAAGTGTGGGTATAATCCAAGGCAGGAGTTGAAGTCCTTGTTACTGAATGTCCAAAAGTACCTGATTGTTGCTACATTCCCTCATGACGTTCACCATGTGGACATGTCCTAGATGATTGATAAATGTTTATATGGTACTCATGGAAGGTGTCTCACTAGTGTCTAACCAGACGTGCTCAATTTGTTCGTTGGGCTGAGGTGCATAAGTAACCATGGCGTTAGTGTTGTCAGTCGCAAGATTAGATGAACTAGCGACAAGATTAGGGTCCATGTTCTTCCTCTTCTTAGTGGCTCGTGTGATAGGTGGCATGAAATGACTACCTTAAGGAAATATGATATGCAAGATGTAATGCAACGATGTGCCTAGGAAGCTAAGGATGATGGCGCTAGGACTAGGATGCGCCTAGGATGATGAATATGCTCCTATGGATTAAGGGTAACTTGATGTATGCAATGATTAAGGGTTGCTTTCCCTAGTGTAAGATCAAGTGGATGTGATTGTCTACCTAAGACAGACTTGTGGTCTTTGACAGACGAGATTCTTTGTTAATGTGAACCAACCTTTTGATCAAGATGATGAGGTTGCAAAAGACAAAGGGGATTATCCTAAACAATGCTTAGTAAAGGACACTTAAGGATGGGGGTTTGATTAAGATGTAGGTTTTAAGAAACTCAAAAGGGGATGCAATACCAAGTGAGGGATGTGATCAAGGATGTTTTGTATGATGACTAGGATGATGCTAGGCTGATTAAGATTGATTTGGATTAATGAAGGATTATGTTAGGATGAGTGTGTGGTGTGTTTCTAAAGATGACAACCTAAGGGAGGTCCTAAAATGCAAGCTAAGTGAGCTTAAGAAGAGGAGGAACTTTCGTTTGTCATGGTAAACCAGCTAGTCATATTTCTCAAATCCAACAAAAGCAGAGTTTAGACGATATTTTCCCATGAAACGAGCAACCTTGTTGTTGTAGATCACTTTATCAAATTCTTCCCGTTTATGAATCTCTTGTTTGATGGAATCAATGATGTGTTGGTACTTGGTAGCCTCTCGGGTTGTGTTTTTTTGTTCTCTTTGCACGGGTGGTAACAAATTTTTTACCTTCTTATGCTTCTTGGAATCGGTCATGTCCTATAAATAGATTTGATTTTGGATGAATAGTTGGAGGATTTAGGACATATCTCATAAAAGACCAAATTCTGAAAATTAGAGCTCGAGGTCATATTTGCAAAGGGACGTTGTTTTGATGATTTGGCAAAAGTTTGATCTCGTTATGATTTTCAATAGATTTGTTCCATGGCAAGAACCAATTTCAACATAGTCAAACTGAAAAAGAACAAGCATGTGTCTGAAAACAATCCGACAAGGGACAAAGCAACCTTGAAGGATACAAGCAAGTGACAAATTTGAATGTTGGGTATCTCATTTGTGTTTTAGATTTTGTCAATGTTCTTCAAACACTTCAAGCACACATCTACCTAAGGAATTGGCTTCAATGAAGTATTATAAACCCATTGCTTGGTAGTCCATCAGCTCACACAGCAGTGTCACCCCCGAAAGGGCGCCTATGTTTTTTCCTTTTTCCAGGTATTGTTGTCATGCTACGAAGATCTATTTCGCAACACAATACCTTGGGACAAATATGATGGGGATCTTGTTGGGAGATTCTTTCCTCCCCTCACACTATAATAAATCACCATTCGGAGGTGAATCGGGTAGCTTCTATGCCTAGAGTATTTAGTAAGTCTCTTCGTTTGATTGTATCCTTTATGTCCGCGCAAGCACGATTCAGGCGTATAGCCCCATAGAGTGTCTTGACAAAAGTGGTCACGTAAATGTGATTGAGACCGTGAGACCACACTTAAGTTAGATGAGAGCCGAGTATAAGCTCAAATGTCAATTGACTCCCGAGGCTTTAACCCCAAAGAGTAAATTTGATTAACGTGAGTTGGAGTGGTGTGGCTTACACCTCATTCTCACGTGGGTCATTCCTGGGAGATTTTTCCCTCAACTGACATGCCCATCTAAAGGATTAACTTGAAAAGAAAATTGGATTAGCGACAAAAAGGAGTCTGGATTTTTTATTTTCCCACAAGGGGAAAAGAGCATACTCTCCTATCCAATATCATTTTCTCCCAAACACGCAAGACAAAGTTTGTTCTTTCCCAAAAGATTTAATTGTTTAAAACAAAGTAAGTGTGTCTAGGTTTTTGATCTTCCCAAAAGGGAAGAGAGCATAATCCCCTAACACTTTCTTTGGATTAGACAAAGAAATATAGCTAATTAGTCTATGTTCCTAAAAAATATTATCACAAACACGATCGTTTGGTCGATTTAAATCAAGGCAACCTGCAAGACAAGTGTGAGTAATATTATGAAGTTGTGTCTTGGGAAAGCAGTGCTTCAAGACAATTGGTTAGTATTTTGAGCCTTTCCAAATCTTTGACAAGTGATAAAGGTGATCTGCACAAAGAACTCACTTAAAAAAAACATTTCATTAGCATAAGATATGAACTTTTGAAATTGAAAATGAAAGAGTAACTTTGAACATGTGCACCAAATTTTTGAAGTGTAATGTGAATTGATAGCTTACCAATCTAAAAATTTCTCTGATTCAGCTTTCCAACACTTTTTGAATCATCAAATATGGAGTCCGTATGCAAAAGTTATGGATTTTTTCGTGACAGTGTCTCTGTTTGCATGCAGAGCCGCCTGTGTACAAGCAGAGCCGCCCATCTGTCAGAGCTGCCTCTGTAGAAGTGGAGACACCTATCTATGAATCTGAACATGTTTTTGAGAATAATGAAGATATTTTGATAAGGTTTAGGGACATGGGTCCCATCGGGCATGCCAGAATGTAGTATGAGGAATTCTTCAACCTGTTGGGAGCAAGCTCAAACATTAAACATTAGTGGATTAGCACATGTAATCAATTTAAAATCATATGGAAGAGCAAGAAAGCAACAAAGAACACCAAATAACATCAGATTGAACTAAAACAAGTAAGCACTCTATTTAATTTGTTTTATTTGCTCTTTTTGGATGGAATGTGGGTGTGCTCTCTCAAACACAAATGGATCAAAGCCCCAATGCAATGCAAAATTGATAGGCAAGAAGAGAGACTCAAGAGCTAGTATGAAGAACTAGTCTCAAATATTATTCAACATGATAAATCAAACTAGAAATGATATGCATATGCAAGAAAACTATGATTCATTTACCAAATTGAAGCCTAACATGTGATTTCTAAGTGATTTAAGCTAAAGACTAAGAGCATGAAAACAAGCTATGAAAATCTAAAGTAATTCTAGCATAATAACAATGCACAATGAGAGATGAAAAATGAAGAGGAGAAGGCCTCTA
>MU228483.1:2633325-2646406 GCA_018584345.1 Thuja plicata
CACATAGGCTTGAAGGGATGGCTAATTTTGAGTCAAATATAGCAATAAATATTGAGTGGCTCAAGAATTCCAAGTGGGGGGACAAAGGAGTAAAGAGATTTTAAGAGGAATGGGTGGCCATTTTGGAGAGAATTTCCCCATGTGGGTGAGCATTCTGTTAGCCTTAAAAAGGTTAGGAATCACACTTTAAGTATAATTAGAGGAAAATTAGGTAGGGAAGCATGCTTAGGAAGTGAGGTAATGCGAGTAGAGTAGGAATAGGGTAGGCTTAGGGTAGGTGTCTAGGTTGGATTAATAGGTTCCTCGCTAGGGTTTAGATTATAATTCAAATTAGATTTGAATAAATCATAGTTTAGAAGAATTAGGAATATGGGGATATTTTAATAAATATGAATTTATTAAAAGGGGAATTTTGTGAGGTAAATGCATTTAAATAAAATACATTGGAATAGTATTTGATCATTGATAAATACCAACTATGAAGCTATTTAATTGATTGAATTAAATAGTTAGAGGAATAAGAGGGAAAATAATAATAATATTAATATTAATATTTTTGGACCTCTACACTTCTACTCTAATTTCTATGTGATCTATCAAGATGGCATAAGGTCTTTGATCAGATTCACTTGTGTATCCATTCTCTACTATTACTAACTATCTCTATCTTCAATTATCTATTATTATTGCTTTAACTAATTTTAAGTCTTTTACTGCTTTGAATTCTCCCAATATCTTATTGCTTTTATCTATCCTTCTAGTATCTGATTACTTCAATCTAATTGATTCTATCTACTCTTTCACTACTACTTGATTTACTTCTTCTACTTCTACTAAAATTTGATGTATAAATGAATTTATATCATACCACTGCCTTACTTCATTTGGGCAATAGAGTCTTCCGCTTGAAAACCCAACATATAACTCTGAAAGATAATTTTTAAACCCTCCCTTGGATGGATCTGTCAACTACCCAACCTCCAATACTATATAATTGTATATTGTTTTCATAGTTAATCTAATTGAATTTAACTTTCCCTATGAAAGACCAATTAGACAAGATACAAATGGAAAAATGAATCTCAGATGTGTCTTGATGTTCCAACTATGTAACAACACACAATTTCTTGACATGGTGACTTAGAGTAGCAATTATCAACCACATATAATTATAACAGAGAACTGATTTGAAAACGAGATAATACACTGCTCATATGAAAAGAAGAAAACTGGAACTTTATTAACTCCTCTTGAATATATATTATATTGTGATATTATTATTATTATGTGTTGATTCACATTACATTTTACACCACATATATATATATGCGTTTGAATGGTTTTTACATCCCTTCAGGGTGAAAAGACACCACTCAATCTTTAAATTAATAACTTTTTTGAAAAAACTAATCAATTAATAACTACCTAACTTTCAAATTTTGTCTTGGTCGATAACCCAAAACACCTCATGAAAAGCTAAGATTTTGACAGGAGCTTGGAAATTGGATTTTATGAATTGGGTCATTTTTATATTTGCAATTTTTGATCATTTTCATCCTCTGTAGATACCATTTTTGCAGCAGGTCAAAATTCTTGCATTTCTGAAGCATGTTTTCTCAGGGATTTTCTTCTGATAGAAATCTTTCCGATTTGCAAACCTCAGAGAAATTCTCTCGATCTATCTAATGTCATTTGAATTTCATTATACTCTGTGAGCATGATTCTCCCTAATTGATTTTTCTTTTCGTGCAATTCCTTTCATCTTCTAGAGCTCCCACAATTCATCTTAAATGTATTAATACAAGAAACAATTTACTCTGATCATCAATTTGTATAAACTGGCTTTTGCGACAGATTGATCATCAATGCCCTCTCTTTACTAATTTTGAAATGTCTGATATGACATCTTATTCATATTGATGTAGCTATCTCTGAACTACTCCAATAAAAATATTCCTA
Source organism: Thuja plicata (assembly GCA_018584345.1). Classification (NCBI taxonomy): domain Eukaryota; kingdom Viridiplantae; phylum Streptophyta; class Pinopsida; order Cupressales; family Cupressaceae; genus Thuja; species Thuja plicata. Next base: position 2,635,285 of record MU228483.1, read on the forward strand.
TTGGCTATCTTCCATAATGTATCAATCCAATCGATATATCCTTCAAAAAGTTTCATGAATTGGTTATCTCCATATATCATCAACATAGTTTTACCGATCATAACGCCCTTGTTAATTTTTTAAAATCCTTATCTTTTACATGAAATTTATTGGTAGAACAAAAATGAATCTTTTATGATGCATCTCTTATCATTATTTTCTATCGGCATAGGTTGTGCTTAAATGCTTTGATAGTGTGCCCTTTGTATTGCACACAAAATAAGAACTTAGTTGGATTCTGTAGCAAGGCTATAAAGAATCACCCTAATTCTCCTAAATGATTTGTAGTTCTATTATCACTAAATGTATAGGCAATTCTAACCTTTGAAGATGGATGAAAATAAATCTAGGTCATTTTGAAACTTGCAAATCTACCCCAAAAATCCAAAAAGTGAAATTGTTTGACCAGAGGTTATTTGTTTATGTACTGATTTATTTTTTGATTCTTTAAATATCATTTTGGCAATTTAAAAATCTGAAATTTCCAAGTATTTCATAAAGATCTTGCAATCCAGTAGATATTTTTTCACCTAAGCAAAAATCCTTAACAATTCAGTCAAGTAAAAGTTGTTTGTTCTAAGCAGAAATCATAAGCTTCCAGGTAAAGATGTAAAATAATGACTTACCAAGCAACAAAATTAAACATGATTTATCTGTCACTTAAGTGTCAGCAAACATCTAAATCAGAAACCTATTCTCAATATTAATAATTCTATAACTAATTAGATAGCCAATTATTGCATTGGCTTTAAATTTTGGTCTTAGTCTTATCAACAATATTAACCTTTAGAATTTCCCTGAAAGGCAAAAAATTAAAAAGGTTTAAGATGCAATGTCGTACTGAAAGAAATGGATACACACACAAATTCTAAGAAAATTATAGCAAATTTGAAGTCTACATAATAGAAGGCCAAATATTCAAAAATTGCTCCATAGTCTTAATTAATGCAAATATAAATTTAGGAGTTTCTTTTAATGCCCTTAATCTCAGGCATGCAGTTACTCTTTCACCTGGATGGGGTGCTTACTATTACTCTTATCTCATATGATGAGGTGCCTTTGAGTGTAAAGCAAAAGATAAGGCCAAAATCTTCCGTGCTAGGAAAATAAAAAAACTAATCACACGAAAATGGGTTGTACACTTATTAATGCATGAAAATGCAAGTTTCATAACATAGTACCAGCTCATAAAGTGTTGGAAACTAGACTATAATGGCTTGAAGATGAACAAGGCGAGCAGGTGCATGGAGGAATAATAACAGATGCATATAAGGTAGACAGTTGGCAAATAATAACAGAAATTTAGACGGTGCTTAAGAAAAGTCATGCAAAATGCCACACACCTTACTACGTGGGACACACGACATTCTCTACTCTCCGCCAATGTAATTAGCTGGTAAGCCAGAAATATTTTTCTATTGATCTCACCATAGATTTGTTTTTGCAGAGCATAATAGCGGGTCCCACTGGCAAGTACTCTATTCTGTAATTTTAAAAACAAAAAAATTTTACTTTTACATGAAAAAGTTTGCGGTGAACTCCCGAAAAATCTCCCACAACCTTTGGGTTATTTTGGAAAACGACAAAAAATTAATATTTAATATTTATTTTTAAAAAAGAATTGTTTGCTTTAAAAAGTAGTGTTTATAATTTATATTTTTGAAAATATAAGTTTTTTAAAAATTATAACTTTTTGAAAATATTACATAAATAATAATTATTATGTCGATTTATTGAAAGTTTTAAATAAATCAATTGATATAAATCTATTTTGAAGATATTGTATAAAATAAATGCAATATATTATTAATTGTTTAAAACAATATATTTAAAATAAATATTTTCTTCAATTTTTTTTAACATTATTTGTTTTAAAAAGTTACTTACATTTTATCTTTTTTTTTAATCATTCAAAAGTATTCTATAAATAAAAATAAAATAATTTTTTTGTTTTAATATGAGTTTTAAATAAATCAATATATAACTACTAAAAGTTAAATCTTAATTTATTTATTTCTCTTGTCAAAGTTAGTATATATTACTTTAGATATTAGAAATACTTTTATTGTGTAGAAACACTTCCTTATATATATATATATATATATATATATATATATATATAACTAATATCTTTTTGTCGCAAAAATTTGAAGGTTATTCATACTTAGATATATTAATAAGATATTAAGGAAAATGATTAATTGAAACGTGAATATTATCTATAACTAACTATTAAAATTTTACCTCTATTTATACAATAAGAATGAGAAAATAGATTAATTGAAATTGGTTATAAATGTGAATATTATCTTTACCTTCATAAAACTTTAAAAATGTATTATTGGAATTATCTATTAATTTTTTTAATAAAAAAGATTTAGATGGGATTTTTTTTTTATATTAATTATAGAGAGATCAAAATAAGAGAGTATATAGTAGAATTTCTACAAAAGAGATCTGGGAGGCGTTGCCTCACACTGGGATCAACCAAGGTTCACAAGAAACCAACATAAGAGTACTAAACAGTATACAATATATCAGAGTCGAGTGTATCACACAGAACAAGATAAGGTGGCAGCGGACAACAAAAAATAGAAGAGAGAACAACAACAACAACAAAGAAGACCAGCTAGTGTAGTAGGTCCTTGTAGGAGCAGGCCCAAGTAGTCCAACCCTGTGGTCCTTCCATCCATACAGTGCTCATCTTATCTTGAAGCTGATCCAACATAAGGATTTTATCATCAGAAGCTTTCTTCTTGTCCCTTTGAAGTTCTAGTTTCATCTTGTCGATTGCTTCTTCAAAGACGGTGTGATTATCCATAGTCCTTCTCCATTCATAGCCATCCTTCATTTTGAAAATGAACATCGTAGCGTGCCCCACTTCCAGGAATCTTTTCAGCATATCCCTATCAATCATCATGTTAATCATAACCTGCGAAGAAATTTTGAAAAAAGTGAGTCTTCTGAAAGACTCAGTAAGAGTTCTGAGAATGTTTTGATACCTGCTCTCATTCCTGATTTTCCAAATCTGCCACATAATGTTAGAGGATAAAATAAACCAAAAAATATTAGAGTCCTTTTGTAAATCAGATATATAACCAGTAATTATTTCAAAAATATTAACCAACTTCGGATAAGATATGCCAAATAACATCCAAATTTCCTTAGCAATAATACAGTCAAATAAGATATGCCTGCAAGTATCAGGTAGTTTACAAACATCACATATTTTAGCATTGTTATGGTCTTTTCTCAAAGGAAGCCTGTCTAGTAGCAACTGCCATTTAAAGCATTTAATTTTGGGATCAATGGAGCTTTTCCAGAGTTTGTTAAGGAAAATTTTCCAAGAGTTGTCATCCAAGTTAGAATACCATAGTTTATTGATATGAGTAATGATGGCATTGTTATAAGCAAGAATTTTGTAGATATTCTTGGCTTTAATTTTAGTCACCAAAGTACCATCCGACCACTTCATATTACAAAATCTATGAGAATCCACATGACATATATTAGGAAGGCCTTTGCAAGCTTTGACAATCATACTATAAGTTTTCTTCTGAGAGTGGGGAACGTTATACTTAGAGCTAAGACCCTCTCAACTTCTAAGTTCATCATTTTCAAACAGAAATATAAATTGAGAGATTCCTAGCCCTGCCCAAGATCTGGCCGAGCACCCCTGAGAGAGGGCAAGAGGTTTACCAGAGATACAGAGGTTAATCCACCAAATGGTTTGCTCACCATGTAGGAGGTCCAAATCATGGAAGGTCCTAGAGGGGAGGAAAATCCTAACATGTTCCCAAGCTTTCCAGATGGATCAAAAAACAACAGAACCTTGAACATTGACAGGGAAGTTCCCTTCAATAAGATCCCCAAGAGGGAGATTATTCCATGCTTTGGCATTTTTAGGGACACCACATTGGATGCTATTCCTAACCAGAACTTTAGATGAGACTTCACTTTTATTCTTTTCAATAATCATTACTATTAAATAAAAAAGTCTTATTTTTCCACAATTGTCTTAGAACATTAATAAATTATTACAATACTAGATTTTAAATAAAAAACTAAAATGATTGATTACTTTTTGTATTAGAACAAATCATGTACATTAAATAATCAATATTATCATTTATAATATTATTATTATTATAGATTTATCTTGATAAAGTTAATATTATCTTATTGCTATATGATTGTATTGTATAAGAATTAAAATACTATTACATTTTAATTAACATTAGAAAAACATTACAATATCTTATATAATTATCATTTAAGCTATCTTTTATAATTTTTATACTTATAACTATGGAATTGATTATTATATACAAATAAATAAATTAGAAGCCAACATTCAATATTTATAGATTAGTATCAAAATAGCATTTCTCTTTACTATGCCTAAATTAATATTTAGAAAATATCTAAAAATACAAGACAATGAATCATAATGTTTACTTCTTATCATTCAACCTAACTTTTATAATTGTTAATTATTTAAAAAAAATATTACAAATGAATTATTTGTATATTGAATTGTAGTATACATTACAAAATAAAAAATATTTAAATTCAACATTTAGTATTAAAAAATTCTACCTTTTACAACATTGCTTCATTATAATTCTGATTTTTTTTAAAAAAATTTACTTAATCCCCTAATTTTTTTTTTAATGAATAGTGTCCTTCCTATTAATTTATAAAATAAAGTATATATTCACACAAAAAAAAGATGGCATATGCCAGGAAAAAGGCTCAGGGTTAAAAGGCAAGAAAAAATCATAAATCTAATGCCAATACTATTGAAATCTTCTCCAAAACTAGAAGATGTTTCTTAGATTATCTCTTTCTTCATTACCAATATATCATTTCAAAAGCTTTTAGAATGTTAATTTAAAGTGAACATCTATAAATTTGTCATGCATCAATCAATTAATTTTGAACCAAATCTTAACTCTAAATGCATCACACTATTGGCAGGAACTTTGACGCTTTGTGTCTCTTATTTTCTATCGGCATAGGTTGCACTGATGCCCCTCCATGGCGTAGCTCACTTCATCGGAAATGACTTTCTAGTGACTTTTGAAAACATACCCTACATCCACGAGTCTTATCGGTATGATTCTCACCAAGCTGCTCATTATTAAAACCTTCATCTTTCTTCAATCGGTGTAAAATTGTTATATATCCACTGATGCAACTTTATTAACTTCATCGTCATAACACTTTGTTATCGACATCGAACAGTTACCCCAGTCCAATAGTGTAACTTATACCGATAGATCATATTGGTATAACCTTTGTCGATATAAATTTTGTTTCTAAGCCCTTGTTACTTTTCCCATCGGTATGACATGTGTATTCTCTCACCGATGTAATTTTTCTCTATCCTTATCGACATTGCATTTTTTATCAAAATCTAATTCTTTCTTCCTTCCGGTAGTACTAATATATATTGATGAATCCTTATCGATAAAGTATATGTCGATACATAGTATGATCTTGTCCTTCTTCTTTTATGTGCTTTTTCTCATCGATAAAACCAAATATCTCTCTGTCAATATTTTCATCGATGTGACTCCAAAGTACTTATGTTGATATTGTATAAAGTGCTATTTTGTTTAATTAGGCCATTCACGTCGTGTTTTCATCGATGAAGTTCATTGATTCCTATGTCAATATGTTATAATCTGTATATATGAATATAAAATGTGGTCAGGGTTACATGAATGTTGTTCTATCAATATGTTTTTCTTCTTGTAATTGAGATATGTGGGTAATGGGCTTAGAATACAGATAGTTCGGGGGGTTTTTATGAAATATGATGGACTTATTAACAATGGGATACTAGGCTTTGAGGCTTGGAAAAGGAGATTTCGTGTTTACTATCAAGATTTATGGGACAATAAATTTTTAAAATTTAGAGTCCCAACAAGCTCTATTTAGGGATGTATTCCCCTTGTGGGCATAGCAAGAATCCAACTATCTCTGGTAGAAGCAGACTGGGTGCCTTGTCCATTGGGCTATGGAGTCACTGCACATCTTATTTCAAAAAATTAAATCACACTTTATTTGGTGGCCCCAGGCCACCAAAAAATATAGAACCAACACTTGCCTCTGTCAAAAATCTTATTTTCATCACATTGCACTGGCATCAATCTGAAAATGATACTAAGGTATGTTTGATAAAACATGTCGATATCTTCCCTTAACCAGTTAAGTATTCAATACTATCCGATTTTTTGAAGATCTTTTGCTTTCTCTCTGATTTTGTTGAAACACGAACCACATCAGAATGTATTTGAAGGATACTATCATCATTGTTGCATAACTCAAAATCAGATTTGAAAACATCAAAGCTCCCATTTTCATGACATTTAATCTACTCTTGCACTTGTGAATCTGAGACTCCACTATTATAGGCAGCATTCTTAATATCCCATGAACTTGAAGTATGCATCTCTAATTTAAAATTGCAATTTCCTCCACTATACAAATTTGAACCCATGTCTTCTTTGGGATCAAAAAGTTTATCCAAATCTGAAAATGCATCCACACACTCGTCTGTGCTTGCATCTTCTCAGTTAGAAATATTACTGCATTCAAAATAAAACTCTATATGCATATCTTGATCCCTAATATACCATGCCCTTCTAAAGGCACAATGATTCCCAATTTTGTCATAACATAGTTGTATTGAACCATCTTTGTATATGTGTATGTGTTGCTTAATTTGTTCACTAGTTGGCAAACATACTTCTCCATCCACCTTACTACTTGTGTATTCATTTATTTCATCAACATCATAGCCAAAAGTAGCATTGTTGAGATTGTATGTATTATCAGGGTAATAATCACCTGCCATTTCATCATCTTCATGATCTAAAGATATTTTATCCTCATCATGACAAGAAATTGTGCAATTATTTTCTGATTACAACATCTTATCATAATGCATGAAGGATTCAATTGGTTCTTGATCATCACAATCCTTGAGTTCAAAATCACAATCTGAGTCTATGTCCATATCCTCATCACATGATATACTATGTGCAGTGTCATCATGCTCTGTATCAGCAAGAAATTAAAGATCATTATCATCCTCATTCACAACATGCTCAAATCCCATAACATGCTTATCAAATGACTTTACCTCAACTTCGTACAAGTTATCTTGATAGGATGATTTGACATCCTGACTATTTGCACACAGATCCTCCTCCTTATAAAGTGGATTAGATAATTTATAAAAAAATATTTAAGAACTCCTTGACAAAGCATCATTTGATCCTTTTCGACATCCTCACTATACAATGAGTTTGAAAAAACTTGCAGACCATCATTAGATGCATACCCTTCTATCTCTTGCTTTTCACAACACATGCTTCCACTGTCATCATCAATAGGATCACAATATATTCAACCATCTTCATAAGTTGAAAAAAGGTAGAAGGATCCATCTTATTCATTATCATAATATCCCTTCTTATCCATCAAATTTCTATCTGGTTCATAAGTACTAGTATATCTACCAGGACATCGAACAACTTGATTCAAACTATTAGCATAACCAGAAATGTTCGATTTGTGCTCATAATCATTATCATTGGTTTCTTTCTTATTCAACAAATGTATTTCTCTATCAGCAGCCATATCAATATTCAACTTATTCTCACAAGGCCACCTCCGAGCTTCGATGAAGGTGTTACTACTGTAATATGAAAATATCCTCGCTTCATTATTACCCATGGTTTGAAAATATTCAATGTTTGTGATTTGTTGATAATAAATATGAGACTCAAACTTATCTATATTAACAAATGATGTTTTATTAGAAACATTCTCATATTCATATGTGTTTCAACTTTCAGACTTGTATACATTAGATTGTTGATCATATCCATAACTTTGATCATATGTATGAGACACCTCTATTGTCTTAGGTAAACAAACTTCATTCATGTATATAGCATTATTTTTTTCTCTAAGAGAATGATACCCCTTATCATTGTCATGGAATGGGACAGGGAATTGTTAGGTACTTGATATATTATCATTATCCTTTGGACTCCACACTTTGCTTACATAAGTGGTTTTCTTTTCGGGCTTAAGTCTCTGGATCATTTCCTATTTTGAAACATTTTCAATGTTCATTATAATTTCAAAAGCTTCATGTAAACTTTATGGTTCTTCACTCCTCAATTTGTAGCTCATCTCTTCGTCAAAAGTACCCAAGTAAATACACAAAGCTAGTGCATCATTAGGCCTCATACTCTAAGGAATTCTTCTTATTATTTTTTTTAAATTTGAGATTAAAAGTTGATATTTATTCATCCTCTTTAATGTGAGCATTTATGAATTTTTTGAGTAGTGATGATACAATAATTTTTTCACCAAACTAATTAATGAATAATGATTGAAAATTTTCCCAAGAACTTATTGATAATGGTAGTAAATTTGAAAACCAATCTCTTGCTTCATCCATCAAGGAAAGAGTTTCATGACAACATCTTCATGGTCAACTTCATAGTCTTCTATCAAGTATTCAATTTTTTGTAAGTGTCTCTCTATTGACTCATCCTTTGCACCATTGAATGTTGGTAATTTATTTTTGATGTCGGGTGGGATAGCATTTGGACAACCAATGATGCCACAAAAATCTAATTCCTTATATCTTTCAATTCTAAAATTTCTCCTATTATGCAACTTAGATTGATTATACAACATGGTTTCTCTCTCATATGGATGCGTATATGGATACATTTTCATGCTTTCGAAGAATTTACAGCTACATACAATTTTTTAATTTTCAAAGTCGACACCTCTTGATGAGAAAAAGTTTAATTTATTCTCTAGGTTCTTCACTCTAGCAAATCCACCTTCAAAACTAGTTGCACAATTCCTGACTCTTCCCAATGGTGATCTTCTATATTCATCCCTAGTAGAGTCGCCAATCTGTTGGTTCCCAAATCAAAAAATTGAGAAATTCTAGGACAATGCCAATTTCCTTGTACAAACTTCTCACTTGATCTGGCCAACAAACAGGATCAATCAAAATTGATTGAATTCCTCTACACTTTAGGCTCTGCAGGACCTAGGCGGGTGGACCTATTCTTCAATTTCTAAATTGAAGCCTTTTATAATAGATTGATTGTTATCTTCTACTTTTATTTCTATGTGATCTATCAAGATGGAATAAGGTCTTGGATCATATTGACTTGTGTATCTCTTCTCTACTGTTACTGACTATCTCTATCTTAAATTATCTAATGTTATTGCTTTAACCAATTTTAAGTCTTTTACTTCTTTGAATTATCCTAATATATGCTTTCTTCTATCTATCCTTCTAGTATTTGATTGCTTCGATCTGATTGTTTCGATATACTCTTTCACTACTATTTGATTTACTTCTTCTACTTCTACTGGAATTTGATGTATAGATGAATTTATATCAGACCAGTGCCTTACATCATTTGGAAAATAGAGTCATCCACTTGAAAACTCTACGTATAACTCTGAAAGACAATTTTTAGACCCTCCCTTGGATGGATCTGTAAACTACCCAAGCTCTAATTCTATATAACTATATACCATTTTCACATTTAGTCTAATTAAATTTAACTTTCTCTGTGAAAGACCAATTTGACAAGACACAATATGCAAAATGAATCTCAAATGTGTCTTGATGTTCCAACTATGTAACAATACACAATTTCTTCATACGATGACTTAGAGTAGCAATTATCAACCATAGATAATTATAACAAAGAGCTGATTTGAAAATGATATAATCCAGCGAGGTGTCTAGGGTTTCTCCAGAAGTTCCTTTATTCCCTAGCCCAATATTACCATTGTTATTAATATTACTGTGGTCATTATTATCATTATTATTGTCACCAACGTGGCTATCATTACTATTATCACCATTGTCATTGTTCTTTGTACCTTCGATGAGATTTTTGTTACTCATAGGAGGGACAACAAAGTTCTTCTAGATATTTTTCAGTAAAGGACACTCTCTTCTGTTATGCCCATTTGGTTTGCAATGAAAGCAGGCCCCGATATCTCCAAGCTTAACTATAGGCCAACTGGATAAATTTGTATCACTTTCTAATCCTCTTTGAAGAAGATAAATTGAGATTCATATTGTTGTTCAAAATAAAGACAACCAAAACCTGTTTACTTGTCAACCTCAATAAATTCTTGTGGTTAGAAAGAAAGTCCAAGAGGACAAAGCCCCTAATAAAAATGCACAATAAATAGCTATGTCCATCTTAAAGGAAAAGCATAAAAACAATATTAGGGTTGAAGATCATCATCCTACTAAGCAGGTTAATGTGTACCATGACATCATGCCTTCCATAGCCTTGAATAGTGAACATAACCTTGAGATTGTGGAACATCAATCTATTGAACAGAGTATTAAGTGTCCTGAGTACTGGTGGTACCCTAAATTTTGATAATTTAGAAGTCCCAATCCATTATCAAGAAGCATGTTTCTCCATACTAAAAAATATCAAAGGAAGGAAGCTTTATGACACAAATAAATATAACTAACTAATCGAAGCCTTTAGAAAATGCTGGAATTTAGACCTGCTACAAAGATGATTTTGACAGAGGATAAAGATGGTCAAAAATTAAAAATCTAAAAACAACCCAGTTTGGGAAATCAAATTTCCTATCTCCAGCAGAAATATTAGCTTTTCACGAGGTGTTTTGGATTTTTGACCAAAGCAAATCCGAAAGTTAGGTAGTTATTTTTTAGTTAGTTTATTGTTTTTTCAAGATAATTTGTAATAAGAGTTGTGTCTTTTCACCCTAAAGAGGTGTGAAGCCACTCAAACACACACACACACACACACACATATATACATAATGTAAAATATAAAGAGAAGACAATACAATATAATACAATTTCATATATTTGGATAGTTTTTAATCAACAAGTATAACATTGACCTGGATGTACTATTTTTTCAAAATTAATAAAAATAAGTCTTTTTTCTTTCACATGTGTAATAGTTTCATTATCATTTTACAATTAGTCCCTCGGATAAACCAATAGAACTTCTTCAAAGTGATA
>MU228484.1:0-60045 GCA_018584345.1 Thuja plicata
ATTATTCAAATAATAAAACTTGAACCTAGGGCTAATCATCCAATCCAGTTATTCATATAACCCGTATGGCTAGTTATTGTTCTAACTTACCTCTATTCATCCCCGTTAGTAGCTTGCACGAGCGTTTAAAAATAAAAATAAAAAATTTGTATGTGTGTTTTGCCCTAGTTTTGGGCATGACAGGTTTTACAAAATTCACATAGGGTTTTTTCATACTTAGCTTATTTTGCATGAGTTAGGGTAAAACTAGAGACTGAAAAGATTGCAGAGAACACAACCAAGACCAGAAAATTTAAAGATTTTCATAGGCTGGGCTCAACCCTTGCTGGAGCCTCATTTACTCCACCTGTAGCCAAAATTTACCAGAGAAAAATTTGGGTAACATTCTTGGCGATTTCTGTGGGATGTCTGCTTGCTAGACATTGAGAACCAGTAGCCTTTAACATCCATTGGGCATTGGAGTCATCATGACCACAAAAACTTGGAACAAGAATAGGATTAAAACCAGGAAGAGGGACAACTATGCACGAGCACTTCTTTGAAAGAAGGAAACAAAACTAGAAAGCAGGAACAGAAAATAGGGAAACTTATTCATAAATATTCACAAGGAAGGACAAACCTCAAAACAAGGCTTCAAATGGAATGCATTAATAGAAATAGGCAAGTAATCTCCTCCAAGAGTAGATAATTGAAAATAATTATGCTCCTTGCATTCTTTAATGATGAATGGACCTCCCTAGAAGGAGTCAAACTTAGTATGCCTGCCAGGCTTGGTCTTGAATTCATCACATTTGAGGACTACATCCCCAACTTTGAAATTTCTAGCCCTGGCTCTTTTATCAAAACTTTTTTTTTTTTTGCATTTGATGGAATTCCATATCTTTCATGGATTTACCTCTGTGTTCTTCTCATTTCGTAATCTGAGCATACCTAATCTACAAAGGATCTCCTTCTTCAAACAAGACATACTGAGTAGCTAAGTCCAAGGTTGGCAATTCAGTTGAAATGGACAACTTATCTTCTCTTCCATACATTGACATGTAAGGAGGTAATAAATTTTCCCAATGATCTTCTTTGGGGTAATTCTATCTAACCATAAGGCAGATTTCAATTTGGTGTGCCAATCTCTTCAGTTATCTTGTCATGTCTTCTTGATTATCCTAATCAAGTTCTTATGGGTTGATTCTGCTAAACCATTCCCCTGAGGGTAATAGTTTGAACTTGTGTTTAAGTAAAGACCATGTCTGACTGCCCACTCTAAGACTTTAAAGCCTGTGAAAGATATTGCATTGTCTAAAATAATGGAGTCTGGGACACCAAATCTGTGAATTATATCATCATAAAAGCTTAGGACAACATTCTCATTTTCTTCCTTCAATGCAATTGCCTCTGTCCATCTAGTGAAATAATTTGTTGCAGTAATTATCCACTTATGGCCTGCACTAGATGGAGGATTAATCATGCCAATGGAATCTATGCCCCATTTCATGAAAGGTTTCTATGTTCTGATGGGTTGAAGGGGCAAGGCTAAAAGCCTTTCTTTTCCTACAAACATGGCACATTCGATGCATTTTCTCACATAATCATGACTATGCTTGAATATTGATGGAAAATAATATCCATCCCTCATGATCCTAAAATCAATAGTCCTAGGAGAAAAATTACCTCCACAAGGTCCATCATGAAACTCAAATAGGACATTTGCAATATTTTTTGAATCAATGCATCTCAAAAGGACACCATTGTGATCCTTTCTAAAAAGAATTTCATCTATCAACACAAAAGGAATAGATTGCAATATGTGATACCTTCTTTTTATTGAATCTAGATCTATGGGACATTCCCCTATTTTCAAGAAATGAATCATGTTAGGAAACCAACCTATTGCGTTGGCATGATCTTGTGTTGAATGCACAACTAGAGATGCATTCTCTTGCTCTTGTTTTCTTAGGGTATTATCCTCTATCAATTGCTCACATAAGCCTCTGCCTCTAACTAGTTTAGTGATTTGGACATCAATGTCATATTCCATGACTTTGGTAATCCAACCAACTCTTTTTCCATTCAGGTCTCTAGAAAGCAAGAACTCTTTGACACTTGGATGAGTGATCCTTAGTTTCACTTTGTTGTGGGTTAACATATTTTTGAACTTCTTTAGGCTCTTTTTTCATATTCTTCTAAGCGTTTTCTAAAGAAAGCAATAGGTTGTTCCAACCCTTCAGAATTTTCTTGAGTCAATATTGTAGAAAGAACATCTGATCCACCATAAGCATAAATGATAAAATCCTTACTGAAATCAGGATTTAATAGGGCATGAGCTTCTATTAGAGACTCTTTGATAGCTTGGAAGCTAGATTTCTCTTCTTTGCTCCAACAGAAACATCTATTCTTCTTCAACATTATTGTCAAAGGTTTTGGTAAATCTACAATATTAGGCAAGAAACGCCTGACAAAGTTAATCCTTCCTATGAAAGATTGAAGAATTTTCCTCTGATGTGGGAGTGGGAGCTCTAAGATAGCTACAATTATCTCATGGTCTACTATAATTCCTTTCTTGGATACTATATATCCCAATAGTTTCCCTTCATGAACTGAAAAACACACACTTCTTGGGATTAAGAGATATCCCAAACCCTCTGCATCTTTCAAATATCTTCCCTAGATGGTTGATATGATCTGTTGCATGTTTAGAATAAATAGTTATGTCATCTAAGTAGATGAGTACAAATTTTTACATGAGGCTTTTAAAGGCCATATCCATTGCCTTTTGAAAAGTAGCACCTGCATTTGACAAACCAAAGGGAATTTTTTGATAAGCCACAGTTTCCCACTTGGTTTTAAATGAAGTCTTATATTAATCTTATTCATTAACTAGGATCTGATTGTAGCCTAAATAGCCATGCAATAATGAAAATCTCTCAAATATAGAGACATATTGTAGGATTTTCTCCATAGAGGGTAATGGATGGCGATCCTTAAGGGATACTCTATTAAGGTCCTTGAAGTCAACACATAGCCTCAACTCCCCATTCTTCTTCCTGACAGGAACAAGGTTGGAAAACCAACTAGTATGCTTTATGTGGTAGATGATACAACTCTCTATTAATTTGAGTACTACCTTATACATGAGTGGTTCAAGCTTGGGGTTGACATGCCTTTGTTTTTTCCTGACTGGTTTGGCATTTGGCTCTAGTTCAATGGTATGCTGAGAAAGGACTGGATTAAAACCTTTGAGGTCTTCATATTTCCATGCAAATATATCACTAAAATCTTAAAATAATTGAGTGTAAGCCTACTTTTCTGAATCGGTATTTACCTTCCCAACTTGTAGACTTTTACCTAGCTCCAATTTTAGTTCAGTACAATGCTCTTGTTGAACAACCAGGCCAGCTTTACTACTTTTGACTTGATCATGTTTATTCAAAACAACTTCTAAGGTGACAAGACCCTTAGGCATCTTATTAGATCTTATTCATATCACTTTATCACCATAGTTCTGCAATAGTCCATCTTGATTGTGCTCTGAAAAAGCATCTTCTTCAAACAAGAACTGCAGAATTTTCTCATCATTGTCAAACACTTGCCAATTAAAATATTTTTTAGAAATAGAGGTTCTGACAATCACTTTGATATATATTTGATCCTTCTCTTTTGAAACACTATTAGGAATGTCATATTGGGATCCAACAGTAGCTAATCTATCTAGATTCTAATTTAATTTTCTAGGGATGGAAACAATATTGAAAGCATGGAAATCTTCTATAGCATCCCAAAACATATGCTTATATGCTCTCATTTTATCATTTTTGTTGCACTTATCCCTCTTACTTGGCTGAATACTAGCTCACTGTCACCATAAATGTTTAGGACTTTTATCCATCTCCTTCTAGCCCATTCCAGTCCATTTACTAGGCTCTCATATTCAGCAATGTTACTAGTGCAAGAGAAAATGAACCTAAAGGTTGTATAATACTTTTCTCCTCTTGGAGAGACTACAATAGCACCACCACCAAATCCATGTCTACTTCTAGGACCATCAAAGAATAGCTCCCAAACTTGATTGTTATGATCTTCTAACTCAATATCATTCTGAGAAAGACTTGGCTCTATGAATCCACCTTCTTGTATCAAATATTTTCCCAAACTAGCGTCCCAAATGACATTAGCTTGGGCCTTTGATGCTTTCTCAGATTCCAATTCATCTAGATAGATATCTAGGATACCTTCTATTTTGGTGTTTGTTTCTTTGATGATTGGGAAGTCATCACCATCAAGTGCAAGGTAGATTGTATTGACTACATTGGACACGTAAGGTTCTATATGGTGTGCTGCCAATGATTCAGATTTAATAGTGACCTTGGTTCCATATCTAGTATGGAAAAGCATGTGAGACCAGTCAGAAGAAATATAGCCTCCTATCTTGGCCATAAACTCCCTTCATAAACATATGGAAAATAAGGCACGGAGGTCTATGATATATATATCAAGGAGGATAGAGAAATTGGGACATGCATGGAGGATTGGGTTTGTATCTTTTTCTATGCATATGGTATTTACTGAGGAACCATCAAGCTGTGTTACCCTCTTTTGGAAAGGTTCATATTTCAATCCCAATTGGTTAGCTACTTTTTGGGGCATGACACTGCTAGTAGCCCCACTATCTACCATACAATTATGTACTAAATATTTTCCAATGATTAATGATACATAAAAGAGAGGTTGTTTCAATTTCCTACCTTGAATGATATTTTATTTGGAGTTTCTGCTTGGAGCCTCTTCCTTTTGATCAGCATTAACCAATACTGGCTTAGCAACTTCCTTTGTAGACTGCTAAGGAATTATCTCCTCAATCATTGCTTAATTCAATATTTTGGGTTGTTCCAGAATGGACAAAGAGTCCCACATGGACATGGTGACATTTACCTTCTTCATGTTGTCCACAATGTTGAAGGGTATTTCTATGTGCACTCTTTGGTGTGTATTTACTATGATAGTCTCAACCACCTTGGGAGATTGGCCCTTTTTGACTAGAATTGTGGGATCCTTCTTCAATATGATAGGAGTAGATGGATGTGAAGACTCTGTAGATGTAGAAGCTTTAGCCCCATCTCCCATTTTTTTCATGTCTTGAGCTCTTCTTTTAGACCTAGTGTTGGCAACAATTGGAGAATCATTATTCACTCCATTGAAATCTTGTTCATCCCAATTGAAAAGAGAAGTTTCATCAACATGCATATCTTTTTGGGGCATTGACCCACTAGAAGAGGCCTCTGATTGTACATTTGACGAATCCTGCACCATGAGTTCTTGATGCACTACTCCATGTAAGCATGTTGTTTGATAATGGGACTAATTGCAAGGATAACACCATTCCATCTAAATAGCAAGATTGTTTTGACTTGGAACTATATCCCTGACTAGATTTGTAGAATTAAGGGGCATTGGATTATAAGGTTGGAATGACCTTTGATTGTAGTTTTTCCTTTGTCCCTGATAACCTCCTTGATATTGGGGCCTATTTTTCTAATAGGATTGTCCTTGATTTTGATATTTCTGATTAGGACCTTGATTCTACTATTGATAGGATGGTCTATCCCCCTGGTCCTACTTATTTAAGTTGCTCAACACTTAAGTCATAGTTTGCAACAAGTTAGTCATTTCTTGCTGATGATTTTGCATCTTTTGTTGACTGTCTCTTAATTCAAGTAGCTCCTGAGAAGGGACCACTTTTGATTCCTCACTTCTTGTACTAGCCTGAGGTGCTATCATAGTGGGTATAGGGGTAAAATGAGGTATTTGGAGAGGAGAAGTGGGCTGGAGATTAGGAAAAAGGGGCATGGGTGGCCTTCTGGCTATCATGCCTACCTGGATTAAACAATTTGTAGCCTTGACAGCTATGTCAAATCTTGAGGCAATGAGGTATCTCCAATGGATTGGATCATGACGAAGATCTGACCATTCAAACTTTGCAAGAAGTGTAGGAAAGAATAGTCAGCTAATGGCCTTACTAAGATTGGGATTCTATTCCATGTCTTGAGGAATCTATTGTTAAAGTCTATCATTTGTTCTCAAGGATCTCTGCTTATGGTTGTTAGTTGTTCAACCAAAGATAGATTATTTGATTTATCCTAAAAGTATTTACTTAATTCATTTCCTAATCCATCCCATGAATTAATAGAACCAACAACTAGGGTTATAAAAAATTTTAAGGCCTTAACTTTGAAAGAGACTACTAATAGCTTGGTAGCCACATCTTCTTCTATGATATTATGTATACTACAGATAGTAGTCACATCTGTTATGTGTTCAAAAGCTATTGTTTGTCCTTCACCTATGAAATTAGGTTGACTTTTGAGTGCTACCAAGGGAACATCATGATGCTAAGCAAAGTTCAATGGGATTCCTTGATTGAAGGGTGAAAAATCAAACTACCTAGCCATTGCAAGAACTGTAACTTGCTGAGCAACAACTGTGTGGGTTGTATTTGTGTTGAAGAGCGGACCTAAATTTTCTTGTAGCGCTCTAGTTAGAGATCTTCCTCTCATTCTGAAATGAAAAGGCAAAGGTATCCTCTCTGAGATAGGTGATGTAGACTATACCCTCCTTATAGGGGGTGTTCTTTGAGACTATCTGTAGTAACTTCTTTTTAGGGGCCACTGCGAGAACTCAGAAGGCTTTGAGCTTCTCGTCTCAACCTTTCTCATAAACTTGTAACAAGACTGGATCTTCTATTCTTTACACCAGTGGATTCACCAGATATAATTGGTATAAAAACCTCTTTAGGTATTTATTATGCAATCAATATATCAGAGATAGCATAATCTTTGCAAATAGACTTCTTTTAGTAGTCCCACCATGCATGCTAGAACTGTTATGCCCATGGTGGGGTGTCTATTATAACTTCTCTTCTATAGAAATGATGTATCAGAGATAGTATATCTTTGAGTTAGAGTTCTTTTATGTATGGTCCCACCGGGCATGCTAGAACTGTTACACCCAAGGTGGGGTGTCTATTATAACTCTTCTACTATAAAAATTACTTATCAGAGACAGTATATATTTGAATTATAATTTTTTTATGTATGGTCCCACCGGGCATGCTAGAATTTTTATACACTAAATTTTGCACCCTAGGTCAAGATCTTGTAGTCTTGATAATCTAGTATAACTTGGGAATAATTTTTAGGTTGTGGGACCTTTGCTAACTGAAATGAGACCTCCAGGTTCTAGGCTAGTTCCTCTTGGATAATCACCCAAATTTGCTTCTTAACATGACAGTAAATTCTTTAAGGAAAAGGGATATAAAAAATGTATGAAAGGGAAATGACTAAAAAAGAAAACTATCCTACTAGGTGATACACTGAAGGTAACTTGAATCATAACACATTAACTAATCTCAGCATGAAACCTTGGATCTAATAGAACACAACTTTCTAGATAGGCTTGCATAAGTATTTCATAGAGAGGTCTGAGATAAACAGAGGCTATTTAGGGAAAGAAGTAATTTCACAAACAATAGCATATTCACTATGATTAGACATGGACTATGACCTGCAAACAAACATCCACTTCTGCTACTAGGCACATGAATGAGACAAAATGACAAGGGACTAAAGAATATCCACAAACTCATCTAAATCAGATCACCCACAATAGTACACGAAATTGCAAAAAGAAAGAGGGCTCAGGAACTCAAATATTTCTTTGAAAAATCATTCAATATATTCTAATTCAGGTAGAGAAAATCAGACAAGAAAGCCCAAGGATAGAGAAAATGTCACAAAAAGCCTTTGCAATATCTGAAAATCAATGAGAGATTACAACATATGAAAACCTAGGAGCAGAGAAGATGCCACAAAAATCTTACATAAGCTAAAAAAATACTAAGCTAAAAAGCTCTGACACTAACCTATATACACTACTCCTCTAGTACGTAGGCTCATGAGTCCATCTGATTCCTAAAATTAGGGTTTTAGTACATTTATAATAGAATAATCAGAAACCCTAACTCTATTAACTCTGCTCATAAATGGTATTCAGAAATATCTTGATTCATCTGATATGTCTTTGAATATCTTCCCTATCACCATAAATGCAGCTTTAACAAGTCGGATCAACCCATCTCTCTGTCTGCAACTTGAGAAATCACGCCACCGCCATGAACTCTAAGAATCAGACATTCATATCTGAATATTTAAACCTTTAATGGTCAAAGAAGGTGTGGATATTTGTATCAACAACTCTGAAAAAACCTTATCTCTTGTTTAAAACACAGTCATCAATCTTCATCTTATATTCATTTCCTTAACCTAGCTTTAACCTTGGGCTATCATCTCCATTATGTCTCAAAACTGCCAGAATTTTCCTTTTAACCTTGGTTCCTTTCTAAGACTTGGCGATAATGCAATCTCGTAATCTCCTTACCTTTTCATTAACTCTGCATTCGTTTGGAGACTTAGCAACTAAAAAAGGATCAAATCAGAATCAACAGCTGTCGAGAAGTCTCAAAATGATTTCAGCATATTCCTTTTCCTTATGAGACTCAGCGACTGAAGGCAATTTCAAAGTTTCCAGATAATATTGAATATTCCACCATGGTTGGGAGACTTAGAGACTGAAGGAGTATAATACACAAGCCCACCACTGCCAAATGTCACACTGTGATTTTTTGATGATTCCCAATGTTGCACACTCTCCTTTGTTGTTAATTTAACCCTGCATTGACCTCGTGTAATTGAAATCCTTTGAAGTCTCCATGTCGCTAGATTAATTCATTAACTCTAAGTTTTTCATAAGACCACGCGACCACCATTGGATCTTTATCTGATCAGATGACTCTCGAAAAGTCTCTTAATGAAAAGAGAATATTCACTTTCATTTGAAGATCTAGCGACAAAGAAAAAATTTATAGTCGCCAGAGAATAAGGAATATTTTATTTCGATTATGAGACTAGGAGACTAAAGGCAAGGCATAATACACATATGACTTGAAATAACTTATGTCATCCAGAAAAGGTAATGAGAAAATAGAATAGGCATTGGCCAAGCTAGGGTTTTACCAAATTCACATAGGGTTTTTTCATACTTAGGTTATTTTGCATGAGTTATGGTAAAACCAGAGACTAAAAAGATTGTAGAGAACACAACCAAGACCAAAAAATTTGAAGATTTTCACAGGCTGGGCTCAACCCTTGTGGGAGCCTCATTTACTCCACCTGTAGCCAAAATTTACCAGATGAGGAAAATTTGGGTGACAGTAGGATATCCTAGAAATATTCCTTCATCACTTTTAGAGTCAAGTTTCGTATTTTTATCATCTTTTAATATAAAATATTGACTTCCAATAATTCTGAAGTAACTCACATTTGGTGTGTATCCATACAATAGCTCATAAGGTGTCCTATTGGTGTCTTTTTTTAATTGAACTTAGTTTAGTGTATAGACAACAATACTTACAGCTTCTCTTCAAAAAATTTGCGTAATGCCTTTTTCAATCATCAGTGTTATGGCATAATCAACAATTGATATATGTATCCTTAGAGCAATCTCATTTTACTATGGTGTTCTTGGTGTAGAAACATGTCTTGTAATTTCAGGCTCATTACAAAATTTAGTGAACTCATCCTAAATAAATTATCCTCCTCTATCCAATCTTAGACATTTTAGTTCTTTTCCACTTTTCTTTTCAACTTTAGTTTTGTACCATTTGAACATCTTAAATGCTTCAGAATTTTCTTTTAAGAACATGACAGTCATCATCCTAGAATAACCATCAACAAATAGAATGATGTATCTATCACCATAATAGCTCTTTGTTCTCATTGGTCCACATAACTCAGTATGGACTAACTCTAGAATAGCATTAGATGTGTATGTTTTTCTATTGAAACTCGACTTTGCCATTTTTCCTTTTTGAAAATTCTTGCACATGACATGGTTGGGTTTTGACATACTTGGTAAGCCTCTTACTTTTATTTTCTTTCTTATCCTAACCATGTTGTCAAAATTTACATGACATAACCTTTTATGCCACAACCAAAAGTCTTTATTTCTATGCAATAAAAAAGTGGTCTTAATATCATCAAGATAGAATATGTTACCTTTTGTTTGTCCACCAGTACCGTTCAACTCTCCTGTTCCATCATAGATATTTTCCTTTTTGTTCTCAAATTCAACTTTGTGTCCTATTTTATTCAGCTATGAAATACTCAATAGATTATAGTTAATTCCTTTCACCCAATATTAATTTTCACATATGATCAGATTATTCAACACGATGGTTCCTTTTCCTTCAACTAGGCAAGATGAGTCATTACCCATCCTAACTGATCCACCATTACAATATTCAAAAGTTTCAAAATTTTCTTTATCTCCAGTCATGTGTTGAGTACAGCCACTATCAATAATCCAAACATCATTTTTGCTAACTTTATATATGAGTGTACATTCAACATACCTTTCTTTTTGTCTGAATCATCCTGCATAGTGGAAAATACTACCTCAACATCTTCATCAGACTTAGTGTAAGCATTTTCAGCTTTGTTCTCAACCAGGTAACAAGCCTTCTTGCCTTTGTCCTTGTAGTCTTGGTTATCTCTTCTATCAAAGTGTCAGTAGCTTTTGTAGTCTCGGTCATCACTTTTGTCAAACTTATTTTCATAAGATCTGTCATTGTTTCTTTCATCCTTTCTTTTGTTAGGGCATCTAGTAGAAAAATGTCCAATTTCTTTGCAATTAAAATAGACCGATGGTAATTTACCTTTGTATCTTGCTTTACCTCTTTGAAATCTTATTTCCATTAGTGCTTCAATTTTATCAAGTTCTTGTTCATCACTATCACTTTCACTATCATTTCTCATAGTGTGTTTGTTACTAGATTTACTTATTTTCATAGAGGATTTGAATGAAGACTCAATAGCTAGTAAGAAATTGTTGTCATAGTTATTCATCTCAAATGAAATAAGTCTACCAATCAAACTATCAAGCGTAACATTGTTATTTTCTACTGTTCTCATTTCTTGAATTACAGATAATCTAATAGCATAAACATACAATAAGGTTCTTGAAATTTTAATTACCACTATTTCTTCCTCAAGTACTCCTATTCCACGGATAGCATTAACAACTTCTTTGATTTTTCTATTGTACTAAATTATGTTCTCTCCTTCTTTCATTCTAAGGTCATCAAACTTTCCTCTTAGGATTTCACCTTTAGCTCTCATCACATTAATGTCTCCTCCATGTACTAGCTTGAGTTTGTCCCACATTTTCTTTGCAGTGGTGCATAATTTGAAATCTTTAAATTCAACATCAGATAGTGAAGAAGCTAGTTCTATCATCATAGAATTGTGTTCATGTTTCTCTCTTAATTGATCGATAGTTGGAGGTCTAGTAGGTACAGCATATTTAGTATCAAAGTATTGTGTGACATCATTTCTAATACCTAATAGATGGAGCCTCATACTACTTTTCCATGATGCAAAGTTCTCTTTGTTCAACTTAGACACATCTCTTTTACTCATTTTATGATCTTTATCTTGGGTCTTTAAACTCTACTTCTAAGCACCAAAGATCTGATACCAATTGTTAGAATAACTGAGAGGGGGGGTGAATTAGTGACCTCAAAATTAATCCAAAAGATCCAACCAAAACTTATATCTTAAATATATTACCTTCAGTTGTCTTTCATCCCTACAAGATGTATGCCTTTAAATATTCTTAACAAATATATACTACTCGCTAAGATATATTGTTTTGTCATTTTTAAGATATATTGTTTATCTTTACTCTTCTGAAGTGATCTCGGTGAAGAGTCAATCCTGTTAAAGTTTACAAACACACTTTTAAGTGCGACCTTGTTAGAGGATTCAAAACTAACAGTTTGTCTTTTGACCTACCATGTACTATGTTGTCAAAAAGAAAACCTTTTGATACTCTTGAGTATCTCAATACATTAAGGATGGTTAAATCCCACTTAGTTAAGAGATTTTCTAAATTAATGGTTAAACCAAAGATGTAAATGAGATATTCAACAATACAACTTTAACTTGCATATTTTCAAATCTATTGTTAGTCTTATAATACCTCTCTGATCAATATGCTCTTCAATTCCTTTGCTCCCCTCTATGTTCTTTTCTACTCAGTGAATTCTCTTTCTTATGTTGCTCTATGTCTGTAGATTTTCTTAGCTCTGTTCTTTACCCTGTATGATCAGATCTACATGAAGAATTATATCTTCATCAGAATTATATTCAACATTCCTCTCTTCATAATAAATTCCTTGGCTCTTTATATAGACATGATTTCACCATTTAATCTTCTTGTTTTCATCATAGATAACTTCTTGATCCACAAATCTCACCATGCTTTTCTTTATTCTATAAACCTCTGCTTTATTTTTATTCCACAAAATCTATCCTTGTTAACTATGAATAAAAATATCTTTAAATCTCCTTCTTATCTTTGTCTTATATGATCAATGAAAATAAAGCAATCAATCAGTTAACTCTAAATATAGCTCTGCCAGCTAAGTAGTTTTATCATTTTCTAACTCTAGTTAGTTTTGGTCAAATACTTCAGTTGTGCTCAGTTAATGAATTCAGTTATGCTCGAGGATAAAATTTAGTTCTGCTTGATAATCACTTGCTTTGTTTACACTATAAACTACTCTGCTCGCTATACACTCTGAAATGCCACTTGGTGTATACATTACCGATGACTTAGAATTTTTCTTTTCAAATCCTTAAGGTTAATGATAATATGTCTATGACCAATCAAAACATATCAAGTTGACATCAATGACAATACAATATATTAATTAATTTAATATCTTGCATTCATTTCTGCATCTCGGTGATCATCAACTTATCATCTTCAAACATTCAATTAGTTATAGTTCATCGAATTTATGCTTACAAATTTTTACCAGTTCTAAAATATGGTCATAAAGAGTGGAAATCAAGTGAATGTCATTGAATGTTTCATCCTCATCTTCATTGAATACATCACTAAGTGGGACCAAATTCTATACACTAAAATGTAGAGTTAACAACAAGAACGGTCTAGACTTTACCAAAAATGGAAAATCATCACATCAAGAAAATTCAAATAATGTCTATGAAAATACAAGACCAAGAAATCTTACATGCAAGAACTGTGGAAAGCAAGGCCACACATCAAATGTACATAGAGGTAAAATGAAAGGTGTTCCTAAATCTACATCTTCATTCATAGAATTTTTTTATAAATGTAACAAGAAAGGACATAAAGCATATGAATGTAAGTCTAAGGTGGATCAACCAAAGAAGGAAACCTACATGGACAAATATTGTCCTACATGCAAAATTAATGGACACACAACTAATGAATGATAGAAAAATAAAAGGCAAGCATGGAAGCCTAAAAGTCAAGAAATTCCTTATCAACCAAAGAGAATCGATAATCAATATGTATGAGACTACAGTACATGGACAAATTGTACATCATGTGGTAGATATGGTAACATTGCTAAAAATTGCATGAGAGCATGGATCAAAAGGTTTAGAGGCTAGAGAAACCCCAAAATGGCATGCTTACACTATCATAAATTTGGTCATCTCAAGAAAGACTGCAAAGACCGAATGACAGAGACAAGCATATATCCGAATGGAAACACCATTGAAGATATACGGAGGGCTAGAGACAAAATGTGGAGAAAATATTCAAGCAATGATGAAGATGGACCAAGCAATGCAAATGGTGACACCCCATCCAATGGATCTGGTGACATCACCACCCCCACTTAAATGTTGAACAAGTATGGAACTACACTACACCAAGTCATATTTTCCATTAGTACTATTATACAATAAATAGATATTCAAAATTTGCATGAATAAAGATGCATATTATGTTACTTGTTATAATTCTAAGAAAATAACCCCATCAGTAAACACATACCAAAAATCATTGGTGAACATAAAGGATGAGTTGTATACACTTACCGTGAATTTTTTATCAACACATAAAATGGCTAAGTTTCTAATGTAACCCGACACCCATCGATAAGGAAGAAAAGTTATAAAGTTTTCTTGACACAATACCGATATTTTTTGGTAACAGAGAACATCTTAGCAGCTATCCTAAGCATCCCATCAACACCGATGATGTTGTTTCAGAGTCTTCATGATGAACTCTATCTTCATGACCCAACAAGTTGAGCATTTATGACAAACTTAGGGAAAAAGTCTATAAATACTCAACGGGAGCATTTCAATTTGCACACACAATTTTAAGAGATAGAGAAGAGAGAAAAAAGGAGAAAA
This sequence comes from Thuja plicata, assembly GCA_018584345.1. Taxonomy (NCBI): domain Eukaryota; kingdom Viridiplantae; phylum Streptophyta; class Pinopsida; order Cupressales; family Cupressaceae; genus Thuja; species Thuja plicata. The sequence goes on from MU228484.1 coordinate 14,304, forward strand.
AGGAGATCAAATAGCAGAGCGACCTCAAATCGATCCAGCACACTCCAAACAGATCATTCACCATCTATACAGATTGAAGTAAGTACCAGAAATACTGAAGAAATCTATTATCATTTACAGAAAAGCCCTAAATTTTAAATACTATGGAAACCACTTCAAGAACCATGAATATCAAGAATGATAAAAATAATGTGGTTAGGTTAATCAAGAATAGCACTTGTGTGGAACTAAGTACAATATATGCCTAGAAATCACATCGCAACCTAATGATTCTAGTGCATTTTCAAAAATTAAACCTAGGGCTTTTCTAATAGAGGATGTAAAGTCCTACATTCACTACAAGATAGCTAAAATAGGTGATCTTTAGATGGATGAAGCTTACAACAAGCTGTGTGATGCAGAAGGAAACCTAGAAGATGAACATAAGCATTTGCAAGTTAAAGGGATAACTAATGCCCTATATTTCTTGAGGGTTTTCAATACCAACTGGATTAGGTTAGTTTTGAGCATAATGCATGATCAAAAGTTGTGGTTAGATCAACCTAAGAAAATCACTAAGGATGTCTTACATGTTGTAACTGGTTATCCAATAACCAACATGCCTAAGGCACACAAGCATCCCTCCAGGCTAGAAGTTGAAAAACTCACAAAAGCTATGTGGGATAACAAAGGTCTCAAGGTTAACACCATCACCAAAAAGGAACTAAGGTTTGATGCATGTGTAATTGGTTACAAGATCTTCCAAGCAAGTAGGCTAAACAACATTGCATCTACAGCAGTAAGCACAACTTACAAAATAGTGACAAAGGGAATACATATGGATCTATGTGAGATCCTGTTAAAACAACTTGATGAGAACATGACAACAATCAGGTCAGCAAAGACAAACACATGTAAGTTTGGTTCACTTATCATGTTTATATTCTTCTACTTTCAAGAATACTTTCCTTCAGTAGGAAAATTAAAGTGGGATACTACCAAACCAGTCAAACTGCAAATTAGTTAACTTATCAAGTCACTAGGTGACATTTTTATTCAGTGATGACTGCATACTTCCTTGAATTCAAGGAAAAGATGATGGAAAGAGTGAGGATCCCTGAGAAACTAATTGAAAAACATAGGGATGAGATATGTTTTATGGTGGATACAGAATTCAGCCACATAAAACCAATTGCACCAAGAACAACTTGGTTAGCCCCTCTTGATTATGAAATCAACATAGATCAAGCAACCAATGCTATTAATGCGTTGATCAATGAACCACTTGACAAAAAAAAACCAAGGTTTGGCACTTATGAAGAGGCCAAATCCAAGATAAAATTAGGCCTATTAATCAAGAAAACTGTCAACAAGAAGAACAAAATGGTGAAGAATCTTGAAAAGATTCTATCAGTTAATGAAGAGGAAAAATAGAAAATAGAGGAAACCATTGAACAGGGTACCATCAGTGAAGGACAAGATGAGAAGAAATTAGATTCTAAGGCAATTGAGTCTTACACACCTCCACCTCCTACAAAGAAACAAAGAACAAGAATCCAAACTACTAAGACCAATACCACACCTCTTAAGAAAGGTCAAGTAAGGACCTATAAGAGGAAGTGGCTGACAAAGAAGAAAATAAAGTAGAAAACAAAGAAACAAACACTTACAAAGAGGAGGAAAAGAGTAGTCAAGACTAACGCTGACATAGAAGATGCAAAATATGATGAGCCTGATCTAGTTAAGAAAAATTTCAGAAATCAAACAATTGATGAGGTTGTAGATTCAATTGCTGCAACTGGCACCATGTCTACTAGGAAAATCATACAATGGGAAACACTTAAACCAAAGGATCAAAATAAGATACAAGATGCAATCATCAAGGCAATGGTAAAATTCAAATATGTACTAGATGAATTTGTTGACCAAATGCCCAAAGAGTTGGGTAACAAATTATCTCAACAATGGTCATATGCTTTACAAACAGAAAGAGAAGCAAGGGAGAGGGTACTTTTCAAACTAATTCCTCCTGAATCAAAGATGGAAGAAATAAATAAAATAATGAAAAATCACTCAAGTAAATTTGTAGCAAAGATAAGAGCTTACAAAGTGCTAGAGGATAAGTTTATAGAGCTGAAAAAAATGACCAAGACCAAATGGAGACAACTCTTAGATCTACCTGTAGAATCAACAAGTGGTGAGAATCAATTACTTCTCACCAACACACCTCATGTAGAGGAGAAGAAAGATGCAACAAATCCTAAGCATATTTCTTTAGACGACATTGAAGATATGGAGCCAATTGATTTGAACAAAGTCAAGGATGATCTTGACATTCAAGAAATCACTAATTATGATTTTGACAAAGATCCATAGAAGAAAGATGAAGTAATATTTATATCTCTTAAAGATCAAGAAAAGAAACAATAATTGAAGACAACATGGAATAAAGAAATGAATGTTGCTGATGAGACATGGCAGGACAATTGAGTCATTGACATCATAGAATCAGACCCTGCAGAGCGAATACAAAAATATGAAGATGTCACTACTCAATAGGATCAAAATGATGAGCAGGACACAAATCAAGATGTAGCACAAGCTAGCACCCAAGATATTATGCCAGTACTAATAAAGGCAATATATCTCCTAGAAGGTAAAGAAGAATCAAATGCAGTAGATATAAGAACACCCAAGGACAAGGGTGATGTAGTAAACAAAGGATTCCACAGATAACCCAAAAGACACAACTGATGATCAAAAAAATAGGTCCACTAATCATAATAGAGAAGAAGACAAGCAAGTAGAAGAGGACAAGCAAAAAGAAAAGAGTGGAGATGAAAAGAAAGATGAGGAGAAGAGGGAAATAGAAGAGAAATCTGCAGAGATAGCTAAGGTTGATGGAGAGATGTTTTCACCTAATCGACAAGTGAACCCTGAGAAGAAAACCCAAGAAGCTTCATCTACAAAGCCTTCACCAAGAACTTTAGAAAAGATAAATGAATTAGCATTGGTAGTTCATACATCTACATCTACTCAAATATTAAAGAAGAAGAAGAGCAAGCATAAGAATCCAATTACTCTAGATGAAATTATTGAGATTTTAGTTTGTGATTCAAGGACATTGGATCCAAATGAACTAACAAAGTATGCAAAACTTTGTGAGAGGAAGGCCATGCATGAAAAATTGATAAAATCCACCAAGGAAGCAAAGGTACTTGAAGTAGCACAAGGGATACTTTAGCAAATTGTACCTGATATAGATGTTGATCAAACAACCCCCATGTTTGATCAATTAGTGGTTTTCACTGATGGAATCACATCTCAGAACAAAGATGCTGAGAAAGCCATGGAAGACATACTTGAAAATAAATATGAGTTCAAGTTAGTAGAAAAGATAAGCCAAAAAGTGGCACTTCAAAAGGTAAAGCTTTGAGAACTGGTAAGCACATTGGAACCTATTATTTCAGAAGCTATTACCTTGATACAAAAGTTATGAATGCTAGATCAAATCATGAAGGAGTATACCGACAAGATAGCATAGATAGATGTTGATCTTCAAACAAGTGCACAAAGTCTCACAAATCGGGAAGAGATAATAAAATTGCATAATGAGTAGTTAAAGCAAGCCGGGAAGCTGAGACAAGATATTCAAATTACAGAAACCAAGTTTAGAGATGAGCTAAATGAGCTTCAAGCTCAACTCTTACCAACACTCTCATTACTCCAAACACATATGATAGAGGCAAGAGCACTTATTGCTACCCAATAAATGTCTGTCCTAGATAGCATTTTTTATATTGAATAGAGCTAGATCACATGGAACTAGAACTATTAAAAGAAAAATGGGAGAAAATGCTTGAGGATATCAAGACCACCCCATTCACATATTCTTGACACATTGTAAGTTGCACATTTCTATCACATTTTTGACAACTTATAAGTTGTACATTTTTGTCATGAGTGTCAAATAAAGGGGGAAATGACATGTTCAATTTTGTGTTTAGTAAAAAGGGGGAAATGATATGTTATGTACAATCAATCATTAGAAAGAAGAGAGAACAAAAGAGGAATGTATATTATACATGTACATATAATCATACTATACTGATGCATACAGTTAGGGGGAGTCATATAATGACAAGAATATATACATGGTGTATATACTAAACACTTTAGTATTATGCGCATATCAGTTTTTGATACTAATGTCAAAGGGGGAGATTGAAGATGTTATATTTTTACATTAGTTTATACAAGGAAAAAAATCATACACACCATCGGTTTACACCACACCGACAGAAAGGCCATAACACTACCCAACGCCAAGGTTACCTGATACTGCCAAGTACAAATCATCCTAACAAACACTATTCAGTGTTACCCGATGACAAAAAGGACAAAGGAACTTGACGAGTAAGAAAAAATGCAACTTGACAAACAAAAAGAGAGGAACCCGACAGATGAAGGGAACTCAATGATAAGTTCAATGATGCAACACCAAAAGACTTTTAGTTCAACCTGACGACTAAGAACCGGTAGTCACTGACATCCTACAAAAAGTGGATATTACTTTCCACGTCAGATAAATCACTGAAGTTGTATATTAAGCTTCTTTATTTGTTTTAAATACATTATGTGTGGAGGAAGAAATATAATTATTATTTTTTTAATCAGTTTAACTATTTTAAAACATGCAAATTAAAGATCAAGGTCAAGTTCTAAACCTTGGATCTAGAGCTAACTTTGTAATGCGTGATTCTAGAATAGGTCAAATACTTGTATAAATAGATGTTCAATCTATTGTGAAAATGTTGTTTGATGATGATTGTAGCCACTAAAAGCATCTAAGGATCAAAGAAGAGAATTCATGCAGAAGGACACAAAGAGATTTATTCAGTTTTCAAGAATAGAGCATAGGCTACCAATGAGAAGGAAAAGGTATTAATAAATCATTATAGGTGATATTCATATACTGTGAGATTTAATGGATCTTTAATTAGCAATCATAGATTTCATATAGTCAGGTCATACTATTGTATTCATTATAACAAGTGTAGTACACTTAAGAAATCCTTTCAAGGAAGGTGGACTTAATAGTCCTATTGTAAATCTCTTAACCAAGTCCACACTTAAATTAGTGTGGCTAAAGCTCTTAACAAAGTAGGTCTTAATAGGTCTCCACATTAATACTCCTAATAGGGTAGATCATTAGAAGTTATCAAATTGTAAGCTTTATCGACTCCCTTCCATTATGCAGATAGTGAATTTTTGTGGGTTTCATTCACACCACAATTTTTACTTCCTAATAGGATTTTTATGTGATATCATATCTTATGTTATGTATCTATTGTTTTCATGAATGTTTCTATGAATGATTGCATACAATTAATATTATCAAGTAATATTACATGCATAAGAAAGAACAACAGATATGGTCGGTAATACACTAAGAATTTATTACTAATTATGAAAGGTGAGAAGTGTTAAAAGTTTTAGAGGTACTAATTCACCCCTCTTCTCTCAGTACTACTTCCCATTAATCCCAAAAATGGCATACTAATATTTCAAGGTAATAATGGAAATGATGGGGATCTCCTCTTCTATGGCCTTCTATCTCTCTCCAAGACCTTATTTTGGTCTTCCTTAGGGTTTCTATCTCTACCATAACTAGAGGATTACACTCTGATCCTCTAACTCACCAAGATCTCTCCACCAACTTCAACCTCTTCACTAAACCCTTCTCCATAGCATTACTCTTTCATGGCTTCACTAACTCCACTACCATTCCAATGGTGTCAACTTCTTGGGAATTGGTTTCCTATCTCCTCTTAGGTCTAATCCAACCCCTATGGTTCCAATTTTGAGGTTCTTTTACCCATTTTCCAATCGGGTTCCAATTTACTAGACTTTTAGGCCTTGTAGCCTTTTTACGCCTATTATCCCTCCAAAACACTGAAAAGATGGATTTTATCATAAAATCCCTTAACAACCCTAGAAAAAAATTGCATATTATTTATGGGTTTTTCCTTCCCTTTTATATTTTCTAGGTCTCTGATCCCAGTCTTGTCTGTACAATGGACTTTCACCAAACCCCTAAAAATAAGGGTTTCTAGGGCATGATGGTTGGTTTGGTTTCTTGAACTTCTTCCACCGATCTAATGAGCTCCTCTAAACTCCTCCTTCCATAAAGTGGTCTACAACTCATGCCCCTACACTTCACTATCATTGATTGGCACATACCAATTGATTGGCAATTATCATTGCTACTGCATTACTCAGTCACCCTAGCCAGAATAGCTAGCACTTGCCTAGGGCCTAAAATTTCTAAAGATTCCCTGCACACACACAAACACTCCAAAATCCATATATAAAATGTATATACAAGGCTCAAATGGATTCCAAGTGGTCATGGAATTTGAACCACAGGAACACCAAGAAAAGCCATCTTTTACATAACTGGACCAAAACTGGCCACTAAACACACAGAATGTAAAGAATTAAACAAAAGCTAACCAGAAAGAACACTTAACCAATATAATGCCACAAATATATAAGGAATTACATTTCAAACACTCTCTATGCTTTCACTCAATCCATTCAATCCATAAAAGTGATGGATGATGGCTCTGTAACTTAATTACACTGCAAATTGGTTCTTTCCAAACACCAGTCCATACAATATGAAAACTAACTATCAAATTAGGGTTGAAATAACCTTATATACTTCCATCCCACATTTCTAGAACCTTTGGTTTGTATTTGGGCATCATAAGAGCTGATTCCTAAAATCTAGGAAATGTTGTCATGACAACTTTGACAACTTTTGTCAAAATGACACTTTATCATCTTTGAGGGTCCTAATTGGTTCCAAACCTTACCAAATGACCTCAAATGAATTTAAAACATAAAAAATTAAAAATCTCTCCATTTTGAAACTTTGGTCAACACTTTGGATTTGGGCTGACTTCTATGTTCTAAACCCCTAGAATCAACTAGACTCAACAACACTCAAACCCTAATATTTCCTAACACTAAGGACACCTCAAAAAATAGTAGGGAATTTATAGAAGAGTCCTTATTCATGGATGGTTGGATAAACCAACCTACAAGACAAAATGACTAAAGATCTTCCTAAAGACCTTAGGGTGCTCGTACACCATCCTCCCCCTACAACAAGAAAGTTATGGTACATGTGATGTCAGGAACTCCTCACTTATTCCATGTTTCTTGAAGTCACTCTTAGCTATCCAAGTGGCTTCTGACTCTGGTTACTGCCTACACTTTACTAGATGTTCCATATAGACCTTGTGTCTTGTCTTCTTCTTTACCCTTGAATCCAATATCTTTTCCACTCGTGGCTTGACTTGTTCCAGAGTCTTCAACCCTCCCACATCCTTATGCACCTCTATACTATACTGCAACTCATCCATATCTCTCCCCTTATACTTGATCAAATATTTCACATTGAAGATTGGAGAAATTGACATCTCCTTGGGCAACTCCACCTTGTAGGCATTGGGTCCATACTTAGCCAATATTTTTCAAGGCCCAATCCTTTTCATCTATAGCTTACTAGGTATCCCTTTTTGTATTCTTGCCTTATTTCAGAACACCATGACTAGTTCACCCACTTCAAACTGGAAATCTCTTCTTCCCTCATCTCTTTTAGCCTTCAACTTCTGATTTACCTCCATTAAGGTCTTTTTCACTTGTTCATGGACTTCCCTCATTAATTGGGAGAAGTCATCAACATGTCCACTAACTCCCTCATATCCTTTGAGGTCTCTAAGTTCCATCACACCCCGTGGGTGTGCCCCATACACAATATTGAATGAACTTTTCCCTATAGTCCTATTTGTACTATCATTATAGGAAAATTCTACTTGTGGGCTAACTTGCTCCCATCCTTGCCCATATTCCTTTTTTAGAAACCTAAGTAAGTTCCCAATAACTCAATTGATTATTTTAGTCTGCCCATCCATTTGAGAATGATAGGTAGATCCATGACATAGGTTTGTACCTAATCTCTACCATATGGTCTTCTAAAAGTCACCCATGAAATTTGCATCCCTGTCTGAAAAAATTCTCATTGGTAGGCCATGAATCCTCACTATTTCCTTCAAGAACAAGTATGCAATATGGCTTGCATCATGTGTTTTTTTGCATGGTATGAAGTGACTCATCTTACTAAACCATTCTACCACTACAAACACATTGTCTAAACTAGTTGGAGTCCTACGTAACTCCACTATGAAGTCCATACTTATGCACTCCCAATGTTTGTTTGGGATGGGTAATGACTTGTAAACTCCTACATTTGATGAAGTGCCTTTAGCCTTCTGAAATATGCCACATTGTTCCATATATCTCCTTACTTCCTTCTACATATTTGGCCACTAGAAGAATCTCTCCACTAAGCCCAATGTCTTATTTAGTCCAAAGTGTCTACTTAGGCTTCCATTATGCTTCTCCTGTATGAGGTTCTCCCTCATAGATCATTTTGGAACACAAAGTTGCTTTCCTTTGAATAGAAAACCATTTTGTAATCTATACTCTGCAAAGTCACTATGAAAGTGATTCTCAAAATTCAGACACACCTTGTATATCTATGAGAAATCTGAATCTCACTCTTATAGGTCATTAAAAAATTCAACTTGTGTAATCTACAATTTGATCTCTTGAATGGTGAGTAGTCTCCTACTAAGGGCATCTGCAACTTTGTTTTGCACCCTTTTCTTGTGTTTTATAGTAAAAGTGTAAGACTATAGGAACTCCATCCACTTGATTTGTCTCAAGCTAAGCTTGTCTTGAATGTTTATGTAACTCACTGCTTGGTTGTCTTTGAAGACAACAAACTCTTTAGGAAATAGATAATCCCTCCATTTCTTTAAGGATTGTATAAGAGAATCTAGCTCCTAGTCAGAGGAAGAGTACCTAGACTTAGCCTCATTTAGTATTTCACTAAAGAAGGCTACATGTCTGCCTTCCTGACTTAGGAGAGCTCCTACTGCAATGCTTCTTGCATCACACTCCATAATGAATGGTTTTTCAAAGCTAGGTAACAACAGTATAGGTTGAGTGGCTACTTCTCTTTTCAACCTTTCAAACCTCTCATTAGCTGCCTTAGTACATATGAATTGAGTCTTCAATCCTCCTTTGATAGTCTCTAGGAATGGAGCACAAATCTCACTGAATCTCCTAATGAACTTCCTATAGAGTTGGGCTAACCCATGGAAGTTCCTAACTTCAGTCCCTATCTTAGGAGTAGACCAGTTCAATATGGCCTCCACTTTCTCCTTGTCCATTTTCAATTCACCCTTCGAAACTACAAAACCAAGGTAGACTAACTCTTCCTTCATGAACTCACTCTTCTCAAGGTTTATGGTGAGTTTCTCCTCCTACAAGTTATTGAACACTAACTCAAAGTGTTTCATGTGATCATCCTTGGTTTTACTGACTATGAGGATGTCATCTTAATAGAAAACTACAAAAACACCTATATAGTCTTTCAAGACCTCATTCATCACCCTCATTAATATGATTGGTGCATTGGTAAGCCCAAAGAGCATAACTAACCATTCATAAAACCCCTTTGTATTCTTAAATGAAAACTTCCACTCGTCATCCAATTTCATCCTAATTTGATAATATCCACTTTTTAAGTCAATTTTAGAGAAGTACTTAGCACACCCCAAGAAATCCATCAAGTCTTCTATTCTAGGAATTGGAAATCTATACCTGATAGTTATCCTATTTATTGCCCTAGAATCAGTACACATCCTCCACTTACCTCCCTTCTTAGGAGCCAACACCACTGGGACAACACAAGAACTTATGCTCTTCCTTATCAGTCCTTGATCCAGCAATTCTTGCACTTGCCTGGCTATCTCCTTGTTTTCCTCTGGTGTCATCTTGTATCCCACTTTGTTTTGTAAGGATGCTCCAGGTATGAAGTCAATTTGATGACTTATCTCCCTCTTTGGTGGTAGTGAAGCTGGTGTACCTTCACATATTATGTCCTTGAACTGATCCAACAATTCTCTCACCATTTTTGGAATAGGTGCTTGCTTATGAGTCTCCTCCTCCTTTGGCTTTAACAAGATTGCATATCCAACTTCCTCATCCTTCATATCCTTTAGGAAATATTTCCCACTCATCAAAAAAGTATTGGATTCTTCCTTCTCCACTCTGTCTTCCTCTATTAAGGATTGTATCTTTAATGTTACCCCATTTTTCTTGAAGGAGTATCTATTATCTTTCCCATTATGGAAAGATTCTCTATCATACTGCCATGGTTTTCCAAGCAACAAATGGAAAGAATCCATTGGAAACACATCACATAGTATCCTACCTTGATAATTCCCAATGGAAAACTCCACCCACACTTGTTCATTCACCGAGATGTTTTGACCCTTATTCAACCAAGTAACTTTATAAGGACATACATGTGGGATTTTTGAGAGCTTCAACTTCTCTACTGCCTCCTCAGATATGAAATTATCTATTGACCCTGACTTAATGATTACCTTGCACACTTTGCCTAATATATTTCACTTTACTCTAAAAAGAGCCCTCCTTTGCTTGTGCTCATCTTTGGTGGGTGTCTTGATTAGTATTCTTCTCAACATAAGGTGTTCTCCTTTCTCTGAATCTAGGCTCACCTCTGATTTTTTAGAGAAATCTTCATCTTGGACATAAGCTATCTTCTTCTCCCCTTGTGAGGATGTTGGTTTATCTAGGAACCTATATGTAGGGTGTCCCAACTATCCACAGTTGTAGCATTTCATTGAAGAAAAGTGAGAGCTTCTCCCAGAACCTCCTAATCTTCCTCTACCACTGTTATAAGAAATTCTTCCTCTATTATTGTATCCACCCCTATTACTTGTCTCTTGTCCTTTCTTTGCATATTTTTAGTCACCTTGACCTCTACTGTCACTACCTCTTCCACTTGAACCGCCTCTATGGCCACCTCTATTGTATCTACCCCTTCCTCTACCTCTAGAGCTAGAATCTTGCCTCTTCTTGATGTTCTCTTCCACTTTCAAATCCATTTGAAAACATCTCAAAATGGAAGTCAGGGTAAAGAGACTAAGTTATTCTTGAATGTTCCACCTTAATCCATTAAGGTATCTTGGAACTTTGATACTCTCTGTCTCCTATATTTTTGATCTAAGACAAAGTTTTTGAAACTCTTCAGTATAGGGTGGCACATCTAGGTATTTTTGCCTAAGGTTCAACCTCTTCTTATGCAGTTGAATATCATAATCCCTTCGAAGGTAATTCTCCTTCACTTTTTCAACCATTTTTTTCCAATTGTTTATGGGCTTCTTTCCCTCCTTCTCTCTTTCTTCCTACAAGAAATTCCACCATGTAAGTACTTTTCCTCTTAGCCTTGACTTGTATATCTTCACCTTTTGTGCTGCTATGATCCCATCATATTTGAAGTGATTTTCCATCCCTTTAAGCCATTCCATAACAATTTCAGTGTCCATCTTACTAGAGAATATTGGTATTCCTTCTAGAGCCTTCCCAATCAATGTCTTCAGTGGCTTGAGGAATGGTTCCTTAGGTAGAAGATGGTTAGGCTCTGGTTCTATCTCCTCTTCTACTGGTTTCTTTCCTTTGTCTATCCCTTCTTCCTGGTTTCTTTGCTCAATTTGCTAGCAGTCTCTACCACTTCTGCCATCTTTATCTTCATTTCCTCCATTGCTTCTTCAAGAAGACTATTCTTGACTTATTTCTCTGACAAATCCTTGGCTAACTCTACATTAGTTACCATCATGTTCTCACCTATGGATTCACTCCACTTTTTCATGCACTAATCCACCTCCCAAGCCTTTCAATGGCTCTGATACCAATTTGATGGGGATCTCCTCTCCTAGAGACTTCTAGATCTCTCCAAGACCTTCTCTTGGTCTTCCTTACAATCTCTATCTCTACCCTGAATAGAGGATTACATTCTGATCCTCTAACTCACCAAGAGCTCTCCACCAACTTCAACCTCTTCACTAAACCCTTCTCCATAGCCTTACTCTTTCATGACTTCACTACCTCCTCTACCATTACAATGGTGTCAACTTCTTAATAATTGGTTCCCTATCTCCTCTTAGGTCTAATCCAACCTACATGGTTCCAATTTTGATGTTCTTTTACCCATTTTCCAATCGGGTTCCAATTTACTAGACTTTTAGGCCTTCTAGTCTTTTTAGGCCTATTAGCCCTCTAAAACACTGAAAAAGATGGATTTTATCCTAAAATCCCTCAACACCCATAGAAAAAAATTGCATATTATTTGTGGGATTTTTGTTCCCTTTAATATTTTCTAGGTATCTAATCCCAGTCTTGTTCGTACAATGGACTTTCACCAAACCTATAAAAATAAGGGTTTCTAGGGTATGATGGCTGGTTTGGTTTCTTGAACTTCTTCCACTGATCTATTGAGCTCCCCTGAACTCCTCCTTCCATAAAATGGTATGCACATCATGCCCCTATACTCCACTATCACTTATTATCACATACCAATCAATTGTCAATCATCATTTCTACTGCATTACTCAGTCACCCTAGCCAAAATAACTAGTACTCACCTAGGGCCTGAAAGTTCTCAAGCTTCCCCTGTGCGCGCGCACACACACACCCACACACACACACCATAGGCAATATCTACAAGGTATATTCAAGGCTCAAATGGATTCCAAGTGGTCATGGAATTTGACCAATGGGAACACTAAGAAAAGCCATCTTTTACATGACTGGACCAAAACTGGCCTGTGAACACAGAGAATGCAAAGAATTAAACAAAAGCTAACCAGAAAGAACAATTAAACAATATAATTCCACAAATATCTAAAGAATTACATTTCAAAAACTCTCTATTCTTTCATTCAATCCATTCAATCCATAAATGTGATGGATGATGGCTTTGTAGCTTAATTACACTGCAAATTGGTTCTTTCCAAACACCAGTCCGTACAATATGAAAATTAATTGTCAAATTAAGGTTGAAATAACCTTATATAATTCCATCCCACCTATCTATATCCTCTATTTGGGATTTTGGCATCATAAGAGCTGATTCCTAAATATAGGAAATGTTGTCATGACAACTTTTGAAAGTTGTCATGACAACTTTGACAACTTTTGTCAAAATGACACTTTCTCATCTTTGAGGGTCCTAATTGGTTCCAAACCTTACCAAATGACCTCAAATGACTGAAAAACATAAAATAATTAAAAATATCTCCATTTACAAACTTTTGTCAACACTTTTACTTTTGGTTGACTTCTAGGTTCTAAAACCCTAGAATCAACTAGACTCAACAACACACAAATCCTAATCTTTCCTAACACTAATCACACCTTAAAACACACTAGGGACTTTATATAATACTCCTTATTCATGGATGGTTGGCCAAACCAACCTACAAGACAAAATTAATAAAAATCTTCCTAAATACCTTAGGGTGCTCCTGCACTAGGAAACCTTCCAGAGTTGTGGGTGGACTCTGACTAAGAAGGAATCTCCAGATTCTAGGCTGGTTCCTATTGGATTTGGGGTATCAATAATTTATTGATTTCTTCTAATTTTTGGAAGGAAAGGGAGAAATTTTAACTAAAACTAAATGATGAAAACTTAAAAGGTGATACACTAAATAGGATTTAGACTTCTCAAAGACTCATATTAACATCCACTTGACATACCCCAATGATTTCTACAAAATCATTCACTATCCAAAACATAGGCTAACTTGGATATCATTACTAGGTATCTCACCACAAATAATGATAATCCTGCTAACAAACGTGCAAATTTTGCAAAAAGGTTATACCCTACAATCGAGAATAGGAATCAAGACAATTCACTAATCTATAGTATAGATACATAACACTTCAATGCAGAAAATTGAAAAGCATTGATAACAAAGACCATAAAATGTTCTATGAGTAATGGGGCTAGCTTTATTCTTATCAAAAACTATGGATATTTACATGAGTGAGTCTCAGAGAAATAGCAAGGAATACATGCATCCTCTTGCACAAAATTGATACTCAACACGAACCAAAATGGATACAAAATGCATAAAAAGGGCTACAGGAACAACTAGTTCACTAAAAGCACCTTCTCCCTAAATTATGAACCCCTACCTTTGAATCAAAAGTTCGGCTATATAGCCCATGAAGCCAAATATGAAAATCATTCGCCCCCCCAAAACCCCTCCATAATAGCATCTTACTAATTCTAAGGCATAATTAGTGCCCAAAATTAAGCCCTAAATCTAGTCTCTATAAAGTTGGTGTCTAAATATTTACATCTTTTTACATAGTGTTACCAACTTCTAACAAAATACATTACAAAATCCATTAAAACCTAACCCAAAGCATAAACCTGATGTCATAACATAAAAACCCTAACTTAATATGCAAACCTAACACTAGCTAAGATAATCAAGACTAACTTGATCATAGCTAATGATTGACATGACCACATCCACTGTAAAATATATCATTATCTTTATGGAAGCTTGAGGGTACTGTTGTGGCATTGCAACTGATAGGGCTTTAACTTCCTTTTTCAGTGGACTTGAAAGTTTGCAAAAAATACTGCATAATGTATTTTCGCATTCCATTCAAGCATTTGGAGGTAATGTTTAGGGTTTTCATCTTCTCTTTGCCGCCATGTTCGTGGTTGAATTTGGAGTTTGATGCCATGATGTATGGCATTGTCTATGGATCTTGCTAAGAAGCTTGACCTTCTACATGTTTGAACTTGGGCTCTTTGTGTTGCACTATGATTTAGCCCTGGATGCCATAACACATGGCATTGTCTTTATGGACATATATTTTGAATGGAGCTAGGGTTTGGGCACCTTTCTTTGAACTGGAGTAATGAATCAAATGTTTAAGAGCTTGGGATCTTGATGAAGTGGGAGTCTTGGCCGCAGCTTTGAAATAGAGTTGTAACTTTATAAAGCTCAAAATCTCTGCATGTTGAACTCATGTAGCTTTACTTCGAGTTCTTCCATGACATATGCCACCTCTTCTGCATCTTGGACTCCACCATGCTCAACATGTAACACCCAGATAAGTTACATTTGATGTTTACTCCTATTTTGAATCTTTACTTGAGATAGATGTTATTTTAGTCAACATGTTGTAACCTTTGCAATACTAGTTAACATTTTGGGTTTTAAATATTTACATATTTTTTTGGCAACAAATTTGGGTTTTTCATTTACTTCTTTGTTGATGCCCTTCTTCTATATCATGAAATTCTAAGCTTTACTTAGAGTTTTGTCCTATTTGCAACTATATGTTACTCTCCTCATGATTGTAGACTATCTATTGGTTAAATGGCAACAAAATATGAACACCCACATGGCTTATCTTGCACATCTAGATGTAAAATTAAAAACACAATCAAGCTGTCATTGTTTTACTGAGAGATGAACTTGATTTTGTCTTCTGTCAGCTCCATTCAATGTTTTCTTTAAAATATGACCATACTGTCACTCAAACATAAAACATCTTTACATTGTTGAGGTCGTGAGAATTTTTTTGTTGAACTAAGAACATTGCATGTTTAATATGCATCATTATGTCTGATAGTTGCTTCATCCTTATGTAAATTTTTCTTTGTATGCATTCATTACTGTCTAAATTCTTTCAATATGTGGCTTTCTCTGTACGATAAATAGCATATAAATACATTGTTATTCAATTTTTATGTAAAATATCACCCATGGGGTTTGAGCACGGGCTCATGAATCCCATGGGAAACATTTATAACATGAAGATCACCCAAATATGTACAACCCACCTTCACTATATCTTCTCAGCTCCATCCCTTGTATGTACTAAAAATTCACTTTTACAAACATGAATACTATATCAATAATAGTATTATTTACCTTACTTTCTTTTTCTTAAAAATGAACCACCACAAGATCATTGAATCTTCATAGTTGATTCAATAATGACATGGATACACACCCTACTACTTAATTCTTATGGATATATGCATAAAAAGATATCATTGTTTTATGTGCATATTCTTTTTCATTTGTTTGCAGAAGTAGATGTCACTGTAGACTAATCTCTTATCTCATTCAAAGATAACAGTACAACATTGATATGGAGTATTTGTCTAATGCCAATAGTTTATAAAATCACGCATATACTTTTCTTGTATTTGGCACAATGTAATTGGTTACTTTTTGTAAATGCACATTAGTTTACACAACATTAAAATCTCTCTCTTTTTTTACCTATCCCCGCACATTGTCCCTTTAGTAACTATATGCAGATTGTTAACACTGTTATTTGCCTTCACTCTTTTCAAATAATATTGTTATGTAAATATAAAAAAAAAAACATTTGAATGCACTATAGACTGATGATAACATGATTAACTATAAGTATTCATTTTCCATAATTGAATCCATTTTAAATGTCTTTTCTGCATCTACATACTTACTATAATAGCATCACCTTCAATTATCCTTGCATGATGATAGTAAACACTTTACCTCCATTTCTACATATCTTTTCTCAAGAACCCTTCATTTCCCATGTGTCTCTTGTAGCACCATTGTACCATCCTTCATGAACTATATCCTCTTCTTATGCATCTGCACATAGTATTAGATCATAACCCTATAATGCACACATCTTTCTTATATGTAATCCATCTCGTGATGTTCGACCACAGGCTGGTAACTCCCACTATATTTCCTTTATTATCTACATTTACTTAATCTTTATTCACCTAGTGCACACACATCACAAATCAACTTGTTAGGTCAGTAAACAAGATCATCCAATCAATGTTTGTGTGTGAGGGCCATATGAGATGACACCCATGCATGAATGTTGGTTGGTTGGTTTGTGTTTGTTAACCTAACATACTGATGTCTTTCTGAAAAAGGTTACTTAGATTCAAGACCTAAGTCCCTTTGATTCAGATTCTTTTGGTTCTACAAATAGTAAGTCTTTGAAAAATGCAGACTAATAGCCATATACAATAAATGTTTTAACAAAGATACGTCCCTTTGATATTTTTTTTATTCAGTTGATGCTGAGGAATATCTTTTTCTTGTATTGATGTTATTTGTAAATGTTCAGCTTTGAAATTTTGATTGACATTTGTTGTTTTGGTTCATGTATTTCTTAGATCCAATTGGATCTAATATTTCTTTCTCTCCATGATGCAGGACATGACCTTAGACCTAATATGCAAAGATGACACAAGGGTGGACATAAGACACTATGAAGACAAGATAGAGGAAGACAACTAGTACCAAATGTAGACACTCTACAAGGCAATGCAATGACCCCTACTCATGCTTTTGTCATGCTTTCTTTTCTATAATTACCTCCAAGATTCTGAATCCAAAAGATGCTACATGGAAACATTACTTGAATACTACTTTCAATTTGAATGTATAATGTAATGAAAAATTTATTAAATTTTGAATTTTGAACATGATCAATAGTTAGAATACAATTTTCTGATAGTATGAATCCAATAGCAAGATATTTTTATCATCTTCTAAAAAGAAATGTTGAAGAGATGTACATTTATGCAATTTTTTGTGTTTATGATTGTTAGATTGCAATGTGTAAAATTAGGGTAACAATTTTGGTGACCTCTGCTAGATGTCTACCTGCTAGACATGAACTTAGACCTTATCCCTAGGGAAAAGGAGCTACAACTTAGGAAACCAAAAACAACCTTATTGAAAACAAATACAACCTAGACCTAGGACTCATGTAACCTAACTAGGACTCACGCAACCTAACTAGGACTCATGTTCCAAGAGGGAAATTTATTGAACATGAAAAAAAATGACCCCTAGTGCTTTCACATCACTTATTGAAAATAAACTAAGCTGAAAGTACTAACCCTGAAAGAAGAGCTTGAGGAAGATCCCATTGAATTGGATAGGGAAGCTTTCTCCATATGTAGTAGATAACTAAAAATTATTGTTCTCTTTACATTCAACAATGACAAATGTGCCTAACAAAAAATTATCAAATTTATCACACTGCCCTGGTCTGCTCTTTAATACATCCCATTTCAGAACTACGGCACCTTCCTTGAACTCTTCAGGAGTTGTCTTTTTATCAAAAGCTCTCTTAGTCTGATTCTGCCTTAGCTCACTTTTCCTCAAAGTTGTGTTCCTTTTCTCCTCTAGCTGCAATAATTCAACATACCTCAATTTAAGAGGATCATCTGATCAGCCAATTACATGGCTGGAAACTTAGTAGATATAGGTAACCTTGCTTCTTTACCATAAACCAATAAATAGGGTGAGCTTCCAGTGACCTCCTTTGGTGTAATTCTATCCAACCACATAGCTGCCTTAAGTTTAGTATGCCTATCCCTCTTGTTTTCCTGTAGATTTCTTTTGATAATCCTTATTAGGTTCTTGTTAGTAGACTTAGTAAGACCATTACCCTGAAGGTAATAGTTAGATGATGTGTTTAAATATATCCCATTTTAACAGCCCATTCTATTATTCTAGAACCAATAAAAGCCAATGCATTATCTAAAATAATTGAGTGAGGTACTCCAAACCTTGTTATAATGTCTTCATAAAAGATGAGAACAGTGGATCCGGTTGATTCCTTTAATGCAATGGCTAAATTAGTCTATGGTAGTTGAAATTCACTTTTGACCTGCACTGGAATTGGGGTTAATTGGACCTATGAAATCCACTACCCACTTGATAAATGGTTGTTCAACAATGGGCTTTAGTGACAATGTTGCTAGCCTTTGTTTTCTTTCAAATAATGCACATTTTTGACATTTTCTTTCCCAAGAATGGGCATCTTTGAATAGATCAGGCCAATAATAGCCTCCCCTTAATATTTTCCATGCTATAGTTTTAGGATTGAAGTTCCCTCCATATTCTCCATCATTGAATTCAGATAAAATTATGTTTTGATCAATAGTATCAATGCATTTCAACAAAATTCCAGAATAATATTTTCTATAAAGTATACCATTTATCAAAACATAAGGGACAAATTGCAATCTAAAATACCTCCTTTTGGCTTTACTAATATCAATTGGGCATTGCCGAGTTTGCAGAAATTTGTTCATATCAGTCAACCAACTTGTTGGTGATCATTAAGGACAAGAGTATCTTGAAGCAAAACAACTTCATTACTATCTTCAGCCCCTTTTTCTTCTTTCTCTACCATCTATGCCCACAGAATATTGCCTCTAACCAACTTAGTTACATGGATATGTACATCATATTCCATAACTTTTGTGATCAAACCTTCCCTCTTTTCATTTACATCCTTATTTAATAGAAAATCATTGATGCTAAGGTGTGCAACCATAACTTGAAATCTATTCCTACAAACAAGATGTTTGAATTTCTTTAAGGATTTGATAACATCAAGTACATTCTTCTCTACAAAATTGCACCTTTTTTCATAATCATCCATTCCTTTGCTAAAAAAAGCTACAGGCTGCTCCAAATTGTCAATATTTTTCTGAACCAACATAGCTGAAATAGTATCATAGCCTCCAAAAGCATACAGAATAAAATCTTTAGTAAAATCAGGATTAGCTAAGGTAGGAGCTGATGACAAGGACTGTTTGATATGCTGAAAACTTGATTTTCCTTCCTTTGTCCAGCTGAAAGGTACATTTTTCTTCAGCATTGCAGTTAAGGGTTTTAGCAATTTAGAAATGTCTAGAATAAAGCGCCTAACAAAGTTAATTCTGCAAATAAAACTTTGCATCCCTTTCTTGTGTTTTGGTAATGACAGATCTAGAATTGCATGGATTCTTTTAGGGTCTATTATTGTACCCTCTTTTGAGACTTGGTAGCCTAAGAGCTTACCTTCATGAAATGAAAAAACTAACTTTTGGGGGTTGAGAGATATTCCAAAATCTCTGCATCTTTGAAGTACTTGCCTTAAATGGCCTATATGTTGATCTACAACTTTGTTGCAAATGATAACATCATCCAAATAATTAGAACAAATTTATACATTAGATTCTTAAAGGACATATCCATAGCCTTTTGGAATGTGGCTCTTGTATTTGATAAACCAAATGGCATTCTCCTATATGCCATTTTTCCCCATTTAGTTGTAAAAGCAGTTTTAAATTGATCTTTAACCCTCACTAGTACTTGGTTATAGCCAGAATAACCATCAAGAAGAGAGAATCTATAACAACTAGAGACATATTGTAAAATATGTTCCATAGATGGAAGAGGGTGTCTATCTTTTAGAGATGCCCTATTGAGGTTTCTAAAGTCTACACATAATCTAATATCTCCATTTTTCATCCTCATAGGGACTAGATTTGAAACCCAAGATGTATGCTTGATCAGAAATATGATACCACTATCTAGCAACTTATTAAGCTCTTTCAACATCAAGGGCTCTAACTTGGGGTTAATTGGTCTTTGCATTTGCATGATTGGCCTTGAATTGGGTTCTAATTCAATGATGTGTTAGGTTAATTGAGGGTCAAAACATTTTAAATCAACATAATCACATGCAAAGACATCATTGAAATATGTAAATAAAGCAATAAGTAGTTCCTTCTCTTGAGGGGAGTTGATTTTACCCACCTTTAAATACTTGTCTCTAAATATTTCTAGCTCCTCATAGTGATCTTCTTTGGTCAACATGCTGGTTTTATTCATTTTAAGTGGATCATCGGAGTTAAAAAGGGACTCCAAGATGACTAGTCCCTTATGCAGCTTATTGGTCTTCAATTGTATGATCTGGTCCTCAAATTGATATTTTATCTTGTTGTCCTTGGAAGCTACAAAACCATTGGTGTATGTTATAAAGATTAAGATTTTCTCATCTGTATTGAAAACCTACCAATTAAGGTCATTATTTGGGATAGATGGCCTAACAATAATCTGAATATGGGATTGATCAAAATTTACACCATTATTTCCAAAAATAATAACTTGAGCACCAATGGCTGCTTACCTATCAGCATGCTGGTTTTACTTCTTGATACAGAAATCAGATTGAATGCATCAAAATAATCTAGAATATCTGATACTCTAGATTTATATAACTTCAAGAAATCATTCTTTACAACATTGAAGCCTCTCACCTGATTGACCACCAATTCACTATCTCCAAATGCTCTTAAAGACTTAATATTTCTCTTTCTTGCCCACTCCAATCCCTGAATCAGACTTTCATATTCAACCACATTGTTAGAACAAGGAAATAACAATGTAAATGCAACATAATATTTGTCACCATCTGGAGACACAAGCATAACCCTTGTACCAGCTCCATCCTTGTTCTTGGATCCATCAAAATATAAATCCCAAAGTTGATTAGGCTATTCTAAATTAGCAGTTTGGGGTTTTACCAAATTAGGAATAACTAAATCAGATTCTGCAATCATATAATTACCAAATCCAGTATCATGAAAAAAATTATATTGGGTGTTAAGGGAATTACCAGCTTCCCATTAGTTGAATAAAATATTAGGGATGCCTTCAATCTGAGTATCAAAGGCCAAATAGTCTTTAAGATCATCAACATCTATGATCACACAACTAGCATTAATGGAACTTGAAATGTATTTCTCAATGTGATCCTTGGTCAACAATTATGATTTTATGGTCACTTTTGCACCATATCTTATTCTAAACAGCATATGAGACCAATCAGATGAGAAATATCCTCCTATTTTTGTAGTAAATTCTCTAGATAAACACATGGAAAAATAGGGAGGTAGATCTATAACATAGATGTCTTGTAAAATAAAGAAATTGGGACAATCATGCAGGGTCAAACTTGCTTTTTTAACAACACCTAAAGTGTGTACTGATGAACCATCTAACCGAATTACTCCTTTATAAAGAGGTTCATACTTTAAATCAAGCAAAACTACAATTTTTTTAGGCACTACTGTGTTATTTTCACCACTATCAACCATACAATTATGCACTAATTTATCCCCCATTATCAAGGACACATAAAAAGGAGGTGGCTTAACATTTGAAAATTTCTTACCATCCTTTATTGTTGTCCTCTGCACATCTCCAACCCCTGAATTAGACGAAATAGTCCTTGAAGGTTGTTTTAAGGCTTGTTGTGAACTTGTTGTCCCTTTGGATAACTCTTCCTTCAATAAATCATCTTGCCCTCGGATAGCTAATGAATCCCACATATAAATATAAACATTCATCTTCTTTATATTATCAACAATATGATAGGGAACAACAAATTGTACCTTTTGAGGAGATCTACCAATGGTTTGATATCTTTTTTTCTGATGTTGTTGTTCTTTGTTCGCAAGAGTGGAGTGACCTTTTAGAATATAAATAGGAGGAATGCGTGGTGATTGATTTGTGGATGAGATCTTAGCAGTTAACTTATCTAACTCTAGAGCTCTCTTCTTGGCTCTTGTATTTACTGATACATGTGAATCATTACTCACTCCACAAAACTCTTCCTCTTGTCAATTTAGAAATGTTGTGTCTAGAGTAATTAGATCTGGCTATTGTTGAGTCTCTTCAATGGATGTAGTCGGTTGTGAATCAATCACACTTTGAACCATTAGGGCTTGATTAAGCACTTCATTAGTGCACTTAGACTGATTGTGGGGTTTCCCACAAGGATAGCACCACTCATAATCAGTAGCAAGGTTGTTTTGGTTAGGAACAATATCCCTAATAGTATTAAGAGGTGTAGGATGATAAGGTCTATAAGGCCTTTGGTTCCAATTTTTCCTATTGGCATTGTTATTTCCTTGGTATTTCTACTTGTTGCCTTCGTAAATGGGCTGATTAGGCTGCTTGGATGAAGAACTAGCAAACTATTTTTGTGTATGGGTTATTGTATTTCCTTGAGCTTGCTTCCTTTTAAGGTTTACCAACTCATTTACAAAGGTTTTTAATAAGCTCTCAATATTTTATTGGCTGTCTTTTATGCTTTGTAACTCATTAGAAGGGGCAGCGGGCATCATCTCTTAATTTTTATAAGATGGTAATGGAGCCAGAGGCGGGGTAATCAGTGGCATATTGGACTGCATGCTAGGAAAGTAAGGCATAGTGGTGCAGGAGCACCTAGGTGGGCTAGTTGATATAATGTAACCTAGAGTTTTCTTATTCTTTGTTTTGGCTTGTATTGGTTCTAGCCAGACCACTAGGTGAATAAAGGGACCAATATTCCTAGGGTGTGGAGTGTTAAGTAGGAGGATATGTCTTATTAGGTCCTTAGAGACCTTTGTGTCCATTTAGGTCCAATTAGGGGATTTTGGTATTTCATGGAAAAATGAGTAAAATTAGAGACTAGAGGTCCTATTTGATGTTATTTTTTCCTAATTAGTGGTTTGGACAACTTTGGACAAGGTTAGACCAAGTTTGGATAACATATCCAAAAAGTTGCAAAAGTTGTCAATGTTGTCATTCACAATATTGACAACATCTATGACAAGAATGCAACTTTGAGGAATTTAGCTCCCTAACTATCTGAAATTGGTTTTCTAGTGTTTGGGTCAACTATTTAAGACCAACCTTGAGCTTTTTGCAGGGTTGGCATTTTGAAGTCACATTGTATACGGACTGTGAATTTGATATACAGTTACAGTTTTGTGTTTTGGAGTGATCAGAGGGTTTAATAGATTGAAGGAAATTTTTTAAGTAGTTTTTTTAGTAATGTAGGTTGATTTAATAATTTGTGTCGTGTAAGATTGTTGGAATCAATATTTTTAGCTTCTTTTTTAAATTATTTTGATTTCAACACTATCGTTGTCCTGAACTACGCACTGTGAACAAATGGGGTCATAAGTCCATTTTCCACCGTGGAACTTGCATGGGATCTTGGATTATGGGAGGTGACTCCATGTACATTGTGTATAGTGAAGGAGGGGCCCAAGAAGTTATGGCAGACATTTTTAAGGTGATTCCCTGGACAAGCTAGAGTGGCATGGCTAGGGATCACTAGTGATTTTAGAGCTTGCTAGAGGGATTGAAAGCATTCATAGCTTCAATTAGTGGATGTGAGAATTTACGTGAGTCAGTGAAGGACACTCACCTTAGAGAATGAGTTTGGAGGAGTTTTTTTGTTAGCCAAGAAGATCCATTTCTTGTGCAGACAGTGGCAAAGACCTAAAACCCTAAATTTTAGGCATGAATATAGGAGGTACTATACGGACACCACGAAGAGACAAAACCTAGAAAATCCTTAGGTTCTTGAAAAAGGGTATCAAGATATGAATTTTTTTTTTCATACTTGTTTATAGGTTTTAATAGTTATTGCAGAAAAAGAGCCTAATTAGGCCTAAAGCTTGTAGCCCTCCTTTGGATGAATTTTCCATGGAATTTGGAACTTGTTTAGGGTTACACTTCCAAGAAAGGTTGTGGACATTAAAATTGGTCCTCTTAACAATATTTGAGACTACCTTTCCATTTGGGAATGTTTGGGATCCATTTGGATCAAACTGTGCAGATGGGGCAGGAATGACCAATTTGGGTCTAGGAGAGAGCATGAAGAGTTTGGATTCTACCTTGTTGGTGTTCACTAGTTGAAAGTGTTAGGTTCTCATGAGAAGAAACCTAAGGAGCCTAGGGTTAGTTAAGTAACCCTAGTTAGGTCAAGAGATTGGCCTAGGAGACCCTAGAAGAAGCTAGGGGAAGTAAGACTAGTGCTACATCAGAGTGGTATCAGAGCAAGTTGAGAAAATTGGGAAGATTGGTATATGTCAGAAGTGGAATCTAGTGGTTCTACAAAGATGGTGACAAATGTAGAATTAGCCAAGGACATGGAAGAGAAAAAGGATAAAAATAGACTCCTTGAGGATACCTTGGTAGCAATGAGGATAAATATGGAAGAACTAGAAGATGCCACTAGGAAGAAAGACTTTGAAGTTGAAACCAACAGTAGGGGTAAGAAGAAGATTGAAGAGGAAGAATTCATCCTTGAACTAGATCTAGTGTTGAATGAGAAAAATTTCTTTAAGGCCATAAAGGCATTAAGTGGAAAGTATTTGGAAGGTATACCATTGTTTGGAGGAAAGATGGATATTGAGACTGTCATGGAATTGATTAAAGCAATGGAGAATCACTTCGAGTGTGAGGGTATATCTAACGCCAAAAAGATCAAAGTAGCCAAGTGTAAACTCAAAGGGTTACCTTTGACTTGGTGGAAATACCTTCAGGATGAGAGGGTAAGTATGGGTAAGCAACCAATAGAAAATTGGAATGCTGTGGTAACCAAGTTGAAGGAGAGTTATCTTCCAGGGGACTATGAAATAAAACTCCATAAGAAGAGACAAAACTTGAAATAGAAAGACCTAGATGTGGCCTCATATACTGACGAATTCAAGAGATTGTGTTTAAGGTCTAAATTGCAAGAAGAAGAGTCAATCAAAGTGGCCAGATACTTGGGTGGATTGAAGTGGAACATCCAAGAGGAGATTAGCCTATGGACACCCATCACAATTCAAAAGTGTCATCAATTGGCTACAAAAGTGGAAGAAATGAATAAGAAGAAATGGGATTCTACCTTCAAGAACAAAAATAACAATAGAGGCAGAGGGAGAGACCAAAGGGGTCAAAGAGGAGGCTACCAAGGTAGGGGTAGTCAATAAAGGTCACAAGGAGAGAATAAGTTGATAGAGAAGTAGACTGAAAGCAGTTCAAGAGGGGGATATAACAGAGGTAGAGGTAATCATGGTGGTCCTAACAGAGGAAGAGGAGGTAGGAGTAGTTCTTATTTTGCAACCATGAAATTTTATTGTTGTGGAAAATTAGGCCATCTAGCCTATAGATGTGCAGAAAAACCTTCTGCAAAAAATAATGATAAGAGGGTAGCATATACACATGAGGACACTAGAAGTGTCAAAACCCCTGAAATAGACTATCTAGATTCAGAGATGGGTTAGAATTTTATGTTTAGGAGAGTGTTGATAAGGTAGCCAATCAAAGTTGATCGCAAGCATAGGAGAGATCTATTTAGAGTAAGATTTAAGATCCTAGGCAAAGTCTGCAAACTGATAGCGAAATCTGGTTCAACTAATAATATCATTTCAGAGGAGGTAGTGGTGAAACTTAAGCTAACCAAGATACCCCATGTGAATCCCTATAAGGTGACATGGCTCAACAAAGGCCAAAGTGTACTGGTCAATGAGAAAGCATGGTTAGAGTTCTTAATAGTAGGGTACAAGGACATATTTCTTTGTGACATCCTTCCAATGGATGCTTTCCATTTTCTTCTTGGGAGGCCTTAGCAATTTGATAATGGGGAAGTGTATGATGGTAAGGATAATTCCATCATATTCAAGAAAGGAGGGAAGACTTTCAAAATTTAGTCTTTGTTGGAGGATGAAGAGCCACAAACCAAAACTCCTAATGTTATGTTATGAAATGGTAAGGAGTTTTTAAATGACATCAACGATGATGAGGGGGAAGGTTATTCTATTGTGCTAAGACCTAAGGAAGAGGAACAATCAGTGAAGGATCCATTACCAATGGAGGTGAAAGAATTACTTGAGAAGTACATAGTGAGTGATGGGACTCCTGCAACCCTACCACCTAAGAGGGTTATAAGTCATCAAATAGACTTTGTGCCAGGGGAATATTTTCCCAACAAAGAAGAATACAAGCTGACTCAAGATCAAAACTTGGAGGTAGCTAGGAAAGTCCAGGAACTCTTGGATCTAGGCTTGATCAAGAAGAGTATTAGCCCTTATGCAGTCTTGGTTGTTTTAGCATCCAAGAAGGGAGGAAAATGGAGGCTTTTCAAAAATTCAAGGGCAATAAACAAAATCACAATAAGGTATAGGTTCCCTATACCTAGGATAGAGGATCTTATGGATTGCCTAGGAGGGTAAATGTACTTTACAAAGTTGGACTTGAAGAGTGGTTGTCACCAAATCAAGGTCAAGGAAGGTGATGACTGGAAAATGACATTAAAGACCATAGATGGGTTATATGAATGGCTTTTTATGCCATTTGGCATCTCTAATGCTCTGAGGACATTCACAAGGCTCATGAATGAGGTGCTCAAGGACTTCACAGGGAAGTTTGTGGTGGTATATCTTGATGATATATTGATATTTAGCAAGACAAGAGAGGAGCATGTCATACATGTAGAGGCAGTATTGAAAAGGTTACATGAAGAGAATTTGGCCATTAACCTTGAGAAGTGTGAGTTCTTCAAACAAGAAGTAGTCTACTTGGGCTTTGTAGTGTCCAAGGGGTCATTGAAGATGGACAAAGACAAGGTTGTTGCCATCCTAAACTGGCCTCCACCTACCATAGCCTCTAAGGTAAGGATCTTTCATGGCCTTGCCTAGTTTTATAGGAAGTTTATTAGGAATTTTAGTGGGATATGTGCACCATTGATGGATACTATAAAGGGTGGGGTCAAAACTAAGTTCAGATAAACATTAGACGTAGAGAAAGCCTTTGAGTTGTTGAATAAAAAAGTGGCTACTCAACCAATCCTACAATTGCCAAGCTTTGAGAAGTTGTTTACTGTTGAATGTGATGCTAGTGGAATGGTAGTAGGAGGGGTATTGAGTCAAAAGTAGACCTATTTCCTTCTTTAGTGAGAAACTAAATGAGGCTAGGAAGAAATACTCTTCTTATGATTTGGAACTATATGCTATAGTTAAATCTTTGAGTAAATGGAGGCATTATGTGTCAAGCTTAAAGAGTTTTTGGTATTTACTGACAATCAAGCTCTTAGTTACATTAACACACAAGAAAAGCTTAGCAATAAATATTTTAAGTGGATGGAGTACTTGTAGGTATTCACTTTTTCTATAAAGTACAAGAAGGGTCAACTTAATAAGGTGGAAGATGTCTTAAGTAGGAGATTGTTGACAGTGCAAGAAGTCCTCTTGAATAGCATTGGGATTGATACTTTCAAAGCACTCTACAAAGAAGATGAGGATTTTGGTGAGGCCTATAAGGTATGTGTTGATTTTGAAAATCATTTTCATATAAAATTCTCTAATTTTACTTTACAGAATGGGTTGTTATTCAATGAAAATCAGTTTTGTGTACCTAAAGGGTCAATGACGATGAACCTGGTGCAAGAGAAACATAATAGTTCTCTAAATGGTCATTTTGGTAAGGAAAAGACCTTGGAACTAGTCCAAAGGTACTACCATTGGCCAAAATTGGTTAAAGATGTCACCAAGTATGTGGAGCAGTGTGTTGTTTGCATGAAGGCAAAAGGAGGAATGAGTAATGCAAGGTTGTATCAGCCTCTACCAGTCCCTACCAGGCCATGGGAGTGTGTGAGTATTGATTTTAGTGTGGGATTACCCAAAAATAAATAGGGGTATGATATAATTTATGTAGTTGGGGACAAATTTAGTAAAATGGGGCATTTCATTCCATGTAAAAATACTAATGATGCTAGCCACATTGCCTATTTGTTTTTTAAGGAGATTGTGAGGATTCATGGTCTTCCTTTGAGTATGGTATCTGATAGTGATGTGAAATTTATGAGCCATTTTTGGTGAACATTGTGGAAAAGATTGGACGCTAACCTATCTTTTGGTTTAGCTTACCACCCTCAGACTAATGGCCAAAGTGAGGTGGTAAATAGAGTTTTGGGTAACCTATTGAGGTGAATATCTAAGGAGTATGGGAAGACTTGGGATGTGGTCATTCTCCAAGAAGAATATGCTTACAATGACAATAAGAATAGGATGACAGGAAAGATCCCTTTTGAGGTTATTTATGGCATGCACCCTAGGTGTGTTTGTGAGCCCTGAGATCTTGGTGGAATGGAGTATAGAACTGGCTATGTAGAGGACTTCACCCAAACCATGAAAGAGATACAAGACCAAGTCAAGAAGCAGATCCAAGATATTCAACATAATTTGAAAGCCAAATTTGATGAGAAGAGGAAGGATATTTAGTTTGAAGTGGGTGACTATGTCATGGTTCACTAGAAAAAATCAAGGCTACAGAAGGGTGTCCCTACCAAGCTTCAGATGAAGAAGGTGGGACCTTGCAAGATCTTGGAAAAATATGGCGCTAATGCCTATAAAGTGGACTTACCATAATACTTGAGCATATCTTCAATATTTAATGTTCAAGACTTAATCTAGTTTAGAGGGTAGATGGATGAGATCAATCCAAACTATCAGGGGGTTAGTGGTGATGTGGAGGTTGTTGTCTTACCTCCAAAGTTTCAGATGGTGGCTGACAAAGTTATGGACTCCCGGGTTAAGAAGACTACTAGGCATAAAGTCTACATAGAATAATTGATTCACTAGGAACATAGGCTAGAGTCAGAGGTCTCATGGATTGCAGAGGTAGAATTCAAGAAGGTGGGAATTTCAGAGGATCTATTTTCCATAGGAGTGACATAGCTTTTCCTTTTTCAGGGAGTATGGTGTAGGAGCACATAGGTGGGCTAGTTGATATAATGTAACATAGGTTTTTCTTCTTATTTTTTTTGGCTTGTAATGGTTCTAGCCAGACCACTAGGTAAATAAAGGGACCAAGAGTCCTAGTGTGTGGAGTGTTAAGTAGGAGGATGTGTCTTATTAGGTCCTTAGAGACCTTTGTGTCCATTTAGGTCCAGTTAGGGGTTTTGGTATTTCATGGCCAAATTAGTAAAAGAAGAGACTAGAGGTCCTATTTAATGTTATTTTATCCTAATTAGTGGTTTGGACAAATTTGGACAAGGTTAGACCAAGTTTGGATAGCATATCCAAAAAGTTGCAAAAGTTGTCAATGTTGTCATTGACAACATTGACAATATTTATGAGATGAATGCAACTTCAAGGAATTTAGTTCCCTAACTATCTAAAATTAGTTTTATAGAGTTTGGGTCAACTATTTAAGACCATCCTTGAGCTTTTTCCAGGGTTGGTATTTTGAAGTCAAATTGTGTACGGACTGTGAATTTGATATACAGTTACAGTTTTGTGTTTTGTAGTGATCAGAGGGTTTAATGGATTGAAGGAACTTCTTTAAGAATTTTTTTGAGTGACGTAGGTTGATTAAAGACTTTTTGTGGTTTTATATTTTTGGAATCAATATTTTTAGCTTCTTGTTTAAACTCTTTTGTTTTCATCACTGTCGCTGTCCTGAACTAGGCACTGTGAAGAAATGGGGTCATAAGTCCATTTTCCACCATGGAATTTGCATGGGATCTTGTATTATGGAAGGAGACTCCATGTACATTGTGTATAGTGAAGGAGGGGCCTAGAAAGTTATGGCAGCCATTTTTAAGGTGATGCCCTAGACAAGCCAGAGTGATATGGCTAGGGATCACCAGTAATTGTAGAGCTTGCTAGAGGGACTAAAAGAATTCATAGGTTCAATCAGTGGATGTGAGAAGGTAGGTGATTCAGTTAAGGAACCTCAACTTAGAGGATAATTTTTGAGGACTTGTTCTGTTAGCCAAGAAGATCTATTTCTTGTGCAAACACTGGCAAAGATCTAAACCCTAGATTTTAGGCATGAATATAGGAGGTACTGTATGGACACCTCTGAGAGCCAAGACCTAGAAAATTCTTAGTTTCTTGAAAAGTGGTATCAAGATATGAATTTTTTTCTCATACTTGTTTGGAGGTTTTAAGAGTTATTGCAGAAAAAGAGCCTAATTAGGCCTAAAGCTTATAGCCCTCCTTTGGGTGAATTTGCCTTGGAATTTGGAACTCATTTAGGGTTACACTTCCAAGAAATGTTGTGGACATTGAAATTGTTTCTCTTAACAATCTTGGAGGCTATCTTTCCATTTGGGAATGTTTATGATCCATTTGGATCAAATTGTGCAGATGGGGCAGGAATGACCAATTTGGGTCTAGGAGAGAGCATGAAGAGTTTGGATTCTACCTTGTCTGTGTTCACTAGTTGAAAGTGTTAGGGTCTTGTGAGAAGAAACCTAAGGATCCTAGGGTTAGTTATGTAACCCTAATAGGTCAGGAGATTGGCCTAGGAGACCCTAAAAGAAACTAAGGGAAGAAAGACTAGTGCTACATCACATAGGTGGCCTAGGATCTATCTTCCCTACCTGAATAAGGCTTTTTTCTTCCCTAATTGCAATATCAAAAGCTTGAGGTAATGAATTTCCCCCCATAGATTGGATCATAACTGAAATATCACTATTTAGACTTTTAAGGAAGTATAAAAATGCATATTTAGCAGAAGATCTTACCGTGGTAGGAATCCTAATCAAAGTATTTTGATATTGGAGACTAAAACCACTCCTCTTCTTGTGGAGCCCTTTTAATAGTAGTTAGATGTTCCACCAAAGAAATATTGTCATATTTATCTTCAAAAAAATTAGACAACTCCTCACCTAGTGCATGCCTTGTAGCAATTGATCCAACTCAGAGAGTTTAGAACCATTCCAATTCTTTGCCCTTGAATGATGTAGCTAGTAGCCTCATAGCTACATCCTACTCCATGGTATGATGAATGTTACAAAGAGAAGAAATATCTCTGATGTGCTTAATGGCTGTTATTTTTCCTTCTCCCGTGAATGCTGGTAATTCTTTTAAGGTTGCCAATGATATGTTGTTATGATTGGAAATCCTCAAAGGGACGCCTTGATCAAATGGAATAAAAGGTATTCTCCTAGCCATTCTTGGTGCTATTGCAAAAAAATTTGAAGATTTTGGTTGTCCTTCTACTACTAGTTTTTCAAGAACAAACTTGGAATTGAAGTGCTGGAGGACTTTCTGAAGATTCTTGATATGAATCTGGTAAATCAATGTAGTAAGTGGGATTAGCTTAAGTTCTTTTAGATCTTCTTTTCCTTGGTCTTCCTGGCTTCCTACCCCTTTCTAAAGGCTATAAGGAGAGCTCTTTTGGACCTCTAGGTTCTCTATACAAAGTTCTTCCTCTTCTGGTATGTGATAACACCAAATACTCAAACTCTTTTCTGCTCCTTGTTTGGATTTTGTTCATGTATCACAAGGAGTCCCACTGAGCATGCCAAAAACTCTTAAGGCCAAAAAATATCACCCTAACTCTTGCATTAGGGCATACTAATATTTCATGGTAATAATGGGAACCTTCCTGATTTGTGGGTGGACTCTGACTAAGAAGGAATCTTCAGATTCTAGGTCGATTCCTATTGGATTTGGGGTATCAATAATTTATTTCTTTCTTCTAATTTTTTGAAGGAAAGGGAGAAATTTTACCTAAAATTGAATGAAAAAAAATTAAAAGGTGATACACCAAATAGGATTCATACTTCTCGAAGACTCAAACTAACATCCACTTGACATACCCTAATTATTTATGCAAAATCACTCACTATCCAATACATAGGCTAACTTGGATATCAGCTCTAGGTATCTCACCACAAATAATGTTAATCCTACTAATAGACATTCAAAAAGGTTATACCCTACAATATAGAATAGGAATCAAGACAATTCACTAATCTATAATATAGATAAATAACACTTCAATGCAAAAAATTGAAAAGGATTGATAACAAAGACCATAAAAAGGTGCATGAGTAATGGGGCTAGCTTTATTCTTATCAAACACTGTGGATAGTTACATGAGTGAGTTTCAGAAAAATAGCAAGGAATACATGCATCTTGTTGCACAAAATCAATACTCAACATGAACCAAAATGGATACAAAATTCATAAAAAAGAGCTATAAGAACAACTAGTTCACTAAAAGCACCTTCTCCCTAAATTTTGAACCCCTACCTTCGAATCAAAAGTTCAGCTATATAGCCGATGAAGGAAAAATAGAAAATCATCCCTCCCCCCAAAACCCCTCCATAATAGCATCTTACTAATTCTAAGGCATAATTAGTGCCCAAAATTAAGCCCTAAATCTAGTCTCTCTAAAGTTGGTGTCTAAAGATTTACATCTTTTTACATAGTGTTACCAACTTCTAACAAAATACATTACAAAATCCATTAAAACTTAACCCAAAGCATAAAGCTAATGTCATAACATAAAAACCCCAACTCAATATGCAAACCTGACACTAGCTAAGCTAATCAAGCCTAACTTGATCACAGCTAATGATTGACATGACCAGACCCACTGTAAAATATCTCATTGTCTTCATGGCCACTTGAGGGTACTGTTGTGGCACTGCAACTGATAGGGCATTAAATTTCTTTGTCAGTTGACTTGAAATATTGCAAAAAATACTGCATAATGTATTTTTGCATTCCATTTTCATTTGGAGGTAATGTTTAGGGTTTTCATCTTCTCTGCACCGCCATGTTTGTGGTTGAATTCAAAGTTTGATGCCATGATGTATGGCATTGTCTATGGATCTTTCTACGAAGCTTGGGCTTCTACATGTTTGAACTTGGGATCTTCATGTGGCACTATGATTTATCCCTGCATGCCATAACACATGGAATTGTCTTTGTGGACATTTCTTTTGAATGGCGCTGGGGTTTGGGTGATGAACTATAACTAATTTAATATTTTAAGATGTTAAGTTGATGATCACCAAGTCATAGAAAGTTAATGCAAGACATTAAGTCAGTTAATGTATTGTATTTTCATTGATGTCAACTTGATATAATTTGTATGGTCATGTACATACTGTTAAAGACTTCAAAGAACCAATGAATCAAAGGCTATGCTATCAGTAATGCATAAAAGTCAAGTATTCACAAAGTGAGTGTACACACCGATGGATAGAGTTACCCGATGAGAAAATTCACTATGTTACCCAATGAGAAAAAGCATAGCATTACCAATGAGAAAATTCACAGAGCTACCCAATGAGAAAAGCACAGTATAACCTGATGGACAGAAATACAGTGTTGCCCGACGGATGGAGATCCTGAAGACAACTGAAGTCTCACCGATAGAATAGTCAGTTATCACCAATGACTAACTCAAGTATTGACCGAGACAATGAAGAGTTCAGAAATGAAAAATTGCTTAGCTATCAAGAGCTAAATATAGACTTAACTAGTACTTATCATTGTTTTAATTAAAAAGATAAAGCCAGAGATAAGTAAAGGATTTAAATTTTCTTTGTCTAGTTGGCAAGAAGATTTCTATGAGATAAAACTAGAGTTTTTCTTTAAATCTAATTGGAAAGAATTTTGGATCATGCCAAGATCAAGAAAGCCAAGAAATGTTGAAATCATGTCTATTTAAGAGATAATCTTATTCAATATGAATAAGGGGAGTGACAAGAGAATAGATGCTAAAGAGATTTTGAAAGAGAAGAAAGTCATCATTTAGACCTAATCAATCAAGCTGAGGAAAGAGCTAAATTCTTCAGACACCGACAAATATTTGTAAGGAAACTCAGATGCAGAAATAGCTTCCTACACTAATCTCTATAGGAAATTATTGTGCAAATTCTTTTAAATCCTTACAATTTTAGATTTGTTAACTACTTTAACAATGATATTGCAACCACATGCCATGCATACAGAAAATAGAGAATGACACAATGATTTACCCTGGGGAAATTTTTTTGGTAAAAAACCCCTGCACTCCAAAACCTACACAATGTATTATCTTCAACACAATGGTTACAACACACTTGCAGTGCAAGTTCTTTCAAGAGACAATCGACACACAGACAAATCCAGTAGCACCAGATTATACCAATAATATACTCTTTTTTGTATCCTTTTCTGTAAACCTAAAAATGATTATATCATGCACTTTCCTTTTTAGGGCAACTTCCAAAGATAGCCACGTTAGGGTTTTACCATTCTCTGAGAAAATAGGAACCTGAACCCCATGATTGTGGAAGAGTGTAAAGTACTCAACTTTATCAGTTGCCACATGTCTTGCATGTCTTCACCTGTCATTGAAATCTCCTAGAAATAGATTTTACATGTCATAGGAATCCTTCATAACCATTTTAGCCATGATCTCCTTACACACCATTCAAGATTCTGACACATCAAGTGGAGTGACACATCAACATGCCAACTAGACATGTACACTCACACTTAATTACATTATTTGGAAGAAAATACATTTTACAAAACAAATAATAAGAATAGGAATTATCCAAGGTTGAGACACCTTATTCCTAACAATAGTGATACATCATCACAGAGAAGAACAATGTGGAGAAAAGGTATTGAATTGATAACATTGATCACAAATGTAATGCACTTACAATAGATTGGAAAATCTGCAATTCAAGTTGTATATGTGAACAGATCAATTTACTGTTTCAATTTAACCATTGAAGCATCAAGTCTCTTAACCAAGTAGGACTCTAAAGTCTTTTCTAATTGAGATACATCCCAAGGAGTATCAAAAATTTTGATCATACAAAGTAGCATTGGATATTCTTGATACCTATTGATAGGCCAAGTGAGTGTTTGATCAAGATGGTAGCATTAGACACAAGATAATAAGTTGCAAACTATTATTTAAATCCTCTAACAAGGTCACACCTAAGAGTGTGTTTTTAACCTTTAATAGGGTTGGCTCTTCACTGAGCTCACTTCAGAAGAGTGAAAATTTGGGTTACCGATCCCAATGGTTTTTCCCTTAACTAGGTTTCCTCGTTTAAAATCCATGTGTGATGTGTTTATGAGTCATTACTTTATTATTTTGCATTTCACATAAGTAAATTTGGATTGATCAGTAGACACTAGTTATTTACTCTATTTCGGTAAATAGAAAGATTGCTTATCGGTAAACATATAGTAGAAGTTTTTACAAAGCATTTTCACAAGTAGTAATTTGGTATAAGTATTTGGAGGCATTCATCTTATAGGACTAAAGATAACTAGATGTATAATTTTGTGGTACTAAATTTTAAGGGTTTATTTTTGGATTAATTTTTGAGGCCACTGATTCACGCCCCCCCCCCCCCCTCNTCCCCCCCCCCCCCCCCCCTCTTAGTTATTACTAGAAATTTGTATCAGAGCTTGTGTTCTTAGAAGTATGGTTTCAAGACCTAAGCTAAAGATAAAAAGATGAACAAAAGAGATATTCCCAAGTTGAACAAAGACAACTTTTCTTCATGGAAAATTAGGATAAGACTCCACTTATTAGGTATTGTAAATGATGTTACTCAATAATTAGAAACACAATATGTTTTTCCCACAGGAGAACTCATAGTTGAACAAATGAGAGAGAATAATGAGCACAATTGCATGATAATAGAACTTGCTTCCTCAATCCTTGATGTTGAATTTGAAGATTTCAAAACATGCACAATTGCAAAGAAAATGTGGGATAAATTAAAGATTGTACATGGTGGTGATAAAAAAATTTTGAGAGCCAAGGTAGAAAGCCTTAGAGGAAAGTTTCATGATCTCATAATGAAAGAAGGTGGAAAAATCACATAGTACATCACAAGAATAAAAGAGGTAGTCAATTCTATCCAAGGAGTTGGAGGTGTACTAGATGAAGATATAGTGGTAAGTAAAATTCTAAGAACCTTACTACCTACTTATGCTATTAGAGTATCTGCCATACAAGAAATGAGAGCAGTAGAAAATAACAATGTTACTCTAAATAGTTTGATTGGAAGACTGATTTCATTTGAGATTAATAACTTTGATAATAGTGTCTTGCCAAACATAGAGTCTACATTCAAATCTTCTTTGAGAATAAGTAAATCAATTCATAAACACACTATGAGAAAATATAGTGATAGTGAAAGTGAAGAAGAAGATCTTGATGATATTTGAAGTACTTATGGCTAGAAGAATGCAGAGAGGAAAAGGTAAATACAAAGCTAAATTACCACTTGTATGTTTTAATTGTAAAGAAATTGGACACTTTTCTACAAGATGTCCTAACAGAAGTAATGATACATATTTTGAAAAGAAGTCTGGCAGAGGTGATTACAGAAGCAACTGACAATCAGAAAGAAGAGATACCCGAGACTATAAGGACAAAGGAAAGAAGGCCAGTTACATGCAAAAATTATGACACTGACACCAAATTAGAAGAAGACATCAAGATGGTATTTGTATCCATGAAGGATGACTCAAATGAAGATGAAGAAAGGTATGTA
Organism: Thuja plicata; assembly: GCA_018584345.1. Lineage (NCBI taxonomy): Eukaryota > Viridiplantae > Streptophyta > Pinopsida > Cupressales > Cupressaceae > Thuja > Thuja plicata. Next base: position 51,216 of record MU228484.1, read on the forward strand.
GATACCACACTCATATCTAAAGTTAGTAAAAATGTTTTCTGGGTCATAGATAGTGGCTACACTCACCATATGACCAGTGATAAGCAAAATTTTGAGACTTTTCAATACTATAATGGTGGTTCAGTAAGAATCGGTAATGATACACCTTGTCTAGTTGAAGGTAAAGGAACCATAATGTTGAATAGCTTGATTAAATGTGAAAATGCTTACTGGGTTAGAGGACTGAATTATAATTTGTTAAGTGTTTCTTAGTTGAACAATTCAGGTCACAGAGTAGCATTTGAAAATAATTAGGCAAAGAGCTACAATGAATTAGGAAGATTGATTGGTACTAGGGAGCAGACAAAAGGTAACCTTTTATATCTAAATGATACTGACACCAATTTCTTAATGGCTAGAAATGAAGACATATGGTTGTGGCACAAAAGGTTGTGTCATGTGAACTTTGACAACATGATAAAGATAAGAAAAAAGATAAATGTCAAAGGCTTATCAACAATGACTAAGCTAGACAATAACATGTGGAAGAATTGTAAAAAAGGTAAGATGACAAAGTCTAGTTTCAAAAGAAAAACCCATACATCTGATGCAATTCTAGAAATAGTCCATACAGATCTATGTGGACCCATGAGGACAAAGAGCTACTATGGAGATAGGTATTTTATTCTCTTTGTTGATGTTTTTTCTAGAATGATGACAGTCATGTTTTTAAAAGAGAAATAAGAAGAATTTAAGATGTTTAAATTGTACAAAGCAATGGTAGAAAAACAAAGTGAAGAGAAATTGAAATGCTTAAGGTTAGATAGAGGAGGGGAATTTACATCAGATGAATTCATTGACTATTTCTATGAGCATGGAATCAAAAGATAGGTCTCTTCACCAAGAACACCACAACAAAATGGAATTGCTGAAAGAAGGAATGGATCCATTGTTGATTATTCAAGGACACTGATGATAGAGAAAGACATCACCCAAATATTCTGGAGGGAAACTGTCAGTACTTTTTTTTACACATTGAACAACATACAATAGAAGGACACAAAGGTGACACCATATGAGATTTGGTATGGTCATACACCCAATGTAAGTTACTTCAAGATTTTTTGTAGTCAATGTTATATCTTAAAATATGATAGAAATGGAAAGCTTGACTCTAAAAGTGATGAAGGTATCTTTTTAGGGTATTCCACCAAGAGAAAGTCTTATAAATGTTTCAATAAAGCCTCTAACAAAAATTTTGAAAGTGCAAATGTAAAGATAGATAAATTTGCAGAGAAGAATGAAAAGGAAAGCACAAAAGAACTAGAGGACTAAAATAGGTTTGTTTACAATGAAGAACCTAACACTCTACCCAACCAATAGCATATAGCTCCTAAGAAATAGAATATTGCAACCAAGCACCAGACTAAAAATACCAAAATTGGGATATTGCTCAAGATGATGTACCAAGCGATGAAGATCATAATGAAGGACAAAATGATGATCAAGATGATAGAACAAGAATTGAGCCTATACTTGCCAAGTATGTCAGAAGGAACCATCCATAAACCAGATCATTGGAGAAAAGAAGGCTGGTATGAGAATGAGAAGTAAGTCTCTAAACATAAGATGTCTAATTTATGATTTTGAGCCAAAATTTGTCAATGCTGTACTTGATAATGAAGAATGGATTAGTGCTATGAATGAAGAAATTAAGGATATTGGGAAAAACAATACACAAAAACTTGTACCAAGACCAGATGACAAGAATGTCATCAGTACCAAATAGATATTCTGAAATAAGTTGAATGAGAATGGAGAAGTCACCAGAAATAAAGCAAGACTAGTATGCAAGGGGTATGCACAAGAAGAAGGGATTGACTATGGAGAAACCTTTGCACCCATTACTAGTCTAGGAGTGAGAATATTAATTTCTTATGCTGCATATAAAGGATTCAAGGTATACCAGATGGATGTCAAGTCTTCATTCCTAAATGGAACACTTGAGGAAGATGTATACATTGAGCAACCAGAAGGGTTTGTTGATCCAAACAAGAGGAACATGGTATTTATACTACACAAAACCTTGTATTGATTAAAAAAAGTACCAAGAGCCTGGTATGAAATACTTCGCTCCTATCTCATAAGTATTGGATTTGTGAGAACTAGTGAAAATAGTAATCTTTATTTAAGGGAAGATATTGATGCTAACATTTTGATTGCTAAAATATTTGTTGATGAAATAATATTTGGAGGCAATGATATGCTATGCAAATCATTTGCAAATGAAATGAGAAAAGAGTTTGATATGTCTATGTTTGGAGAGATCAAGTTATTTCTTGGTCTATAGATCATGCAACAAGATGAAGGCATCTTCATTACACAATCCAAGTACATAAAGGAAGTCCTAAAAATATTGAAGATGGATGATTCCAAGCCAATTGGAATACCGATGGAAACTAGATGTATGCTGACAAAGGAGGACAAGTCAAATAAGGTAAATCGGACTTTTTACAGATCAATAATTGGTAAACTTATGTATGTTGTACATACTAGACAAGATATTGCACATGCAGTAGGAATAGTTGCAAGATTTTATGCTAATCCCAGGGAATCACATATGACTGCTATGAAAATAATCCTAAGATATCTGAAGAATACTGAGGACTATGGCTTATCATATTAAAGAGAAGGCAAATTTGAATTTAAGGTCTTTACTGATGCTGATTGGGCTGGAAACATTGATGACCAAAAGAGCACATATGGAGGAGAATTCTTTATGGGTGACATACTCTTCGCATGGATCAACAAGAAGCAAGGATGCATCTCTAAGTCTACTATGGAAGCAGCGTATGTTGTTGCTGTTGCAAACTGCTCAAATATTGCATGGTTCAAATAGTTACTGGAAGGTATGCATATGAAAATTATTGAACCATTAATTATCTATTCACATAATACCAGTGCAATTAACATTTCCAAGAATCTAGTCATGCATGCTAAGACAAAGCATATTGCAATCAAGTATCATTATTTAAGAGAACAAGTTCAAGCAAAAGAGGTGATACTTGAGTATGTGCAATCAGAGGAACAATTAGCTGATATCTTCACCAAGACACTACCCAAAGATGCATTTGAGTACTTGAGAAAAAGACTAGGGGTCAAACCCTTGTCTACTAGTTAGTAAGATGACTAGAAGGTTGCATCAGCCTACATATTATCCTAATATCATTCATGTTGATGTAAGCAAAGAGATGGACTTCAAAGATATATCAGTACAAAAAAAGGTACTTATCTACTCCAAGCACGAGAGTAGTTATATTTTTGATGGATTGGGAAATTCAAGGAGTATATTATGGAGAGATTATATCCATTATCACATTATCCAAAGGGAGAGTTGTAACCAGAAAGGGAGAGTACATACAAAGGGAGAGATTAATGACAAGAGAGAAAAGAGACATCAAAAGAAAATAATAGACAAAGGGAGAGATTTTGACATGGGGAGAGAAAAAATCACATTAGAAGAATAAAGATTCTACATCTATCTAGTGAAGGGATTAAAGACAAAAAGAGAGCTGCAAGAATGAAATCTAAGCAATGTGAGCTTATCGAGGACCAGATATTTGTATCAGTTATAGTGCATAAGATTGGTAGTTTGATGAACTTCAACTGTTATATTTTCATATTGTATTAGTGATAATATAGTGTGATAATGTAGTGTGTTTCCATCAATGCCAAAGTGAGAGATTGATGAATTATAACTAATTGAATGTTTGAAAATGTTAAGTTGATGCTCCCAAGTCATAGAAAGTTAATGCAAGACATTAAATCAGTTAATGTATTGTATTGTCATTGATGTCAACCTGATATAATCTATATGGTCATGTACATACTGCTAAAGACTTCAAATAACCAACGAATCAAAGGCTATGCTATCAATAATGCATAAAAGTCAAGTATTCACAAAGTGACTATACACACCGACAGATAGAGTTTCCCGATGAGAAAATTCACTCTATTACCCAATGAGAAAAAGAATAGCATTACCGATGAGAAAATTCATAGAGTTACCTGATGATCAAAGCACAGTGTAACCCGATTGACATAAATACAGTGTTTCCCGATGGACAGAGATCCTGAAGACAACTGAAGTCTCACTGATGGAATAGTCAGTTATCACCGACGACTAACTGAAGTATTGACCTAGAGAAAAAAGAGTTCAGAAACAAAAAAAATGCTTAGCTATCAAGAACTAAATATAGACTTAACTAGTACTTATCATTGTTTTAATCGACAATATAAAGCCAGAGATAAGTAAAGGATTTAAAGTTTCTTTGTCCAGTTAGAAAGAAGGTCTCTATGAGATAAAATTGGATTTTTCCTTTAAATCTAATTGGCGATAATTTTGGATCATGCCAAGATCAAGAAAGCCAAGAAATGGTGAAATCATATCTATGTAAGAGACAAGATTATTCAATATGAATAAGGGGAGTGATAAGAGAATAGATGCTGAAGAGATTCTAAAGGAGAAGAAAGTCTTAATTCAGACCTGATCAATCAAGATGAGGAAAGAGCTAAATTCTGCAGACACTGATGAACTGTGATACAACATTAAAGAGCAGAACAATTTGGAGCAAAGGTATTGAATTGATAACATTGATCAGAAAGGTAAAGCACTTATAATAGATCTAAAAATATGAAATTCAAGTTTTATATGTGAACAGATCAATTTACTGTTTCAATTTAACAATTGAAGCATCAAGTATCTTAACCGTGTAGGACTTAAAAGTCTTTTCTAATTGAGATACATCCCAATGAGTATCAAAAAATTTAATCATACAAAGTACCATTGGATATGCCAGATACCTATTGACATGAAAAGTGAGTGTTTGAACAAGGATGGTAGCGTTAGATGCCAGATACTAAGTGACAAACTATTATTTAAATCCTCTAACAAGGTCACACCTAGTAGTGTGTTTGTAACCTTTAACAAGATTGGCTCTTCTCTAAGTTCACTTAGAAGAGTGAATATTTGGGTTATCGGTCTAAGTGGTTTTTCCCTTAACAGGGTTTCCACATTAAAAATCCATGTGTCATGTGTTTATGATTCATTACTTTATTGTTTTGCATTTCACATAAGTAAATCTGGATTGATCGGTATTCACTAGTTATTTTTTGTGTTTCGGTAAATAGAATGACTGCTTATTGGTAAACATACACTAGAAGGTTTTACAAAGAATTTTGACAAGTATTAATTTGATATAAGTATTTGGAGGCAATCACCTTACAGGACTAAAGATAACTAGAGGTTTAATTCTGTGGTACTAAGTTTTAAGGGTTGATTTAAGGATTAATTTTTGAGGTCACTAATTCACCCCCCTCTCATTTATTACTAACATTGGGTACCTTTCTTCTAACTAGAGTGATGACTCAAAGGTATAAGAGCTCGGGCTCTTGATGAAGTGGGAGTCTTGGTGGCGGTTTTCAACTAGAGTTGTAACTTGAAAAAGCTTAGGTTGTCTACATGTTGAACTCTTGTAGATTTACTTTGAGTTCTTCCATGACATATGGTCCCTCTTCTACATCTTGGACTCTACCATGGTTGACATGTAACACCCTGATAAGTTACATTTGATGTTTACTCCTTTTTTGATTCTTTACTTAAGATAGTTGTTATTGTGGTCGACATGTTGTAACCTTTGCAATACTAGTTAAGGTTTTAGGTTTTAAAGATTTACATCTTTTTTTGGAAACAAAATTGGGTTTTATTTTACTTCTTTGTTGATTCCCTTCATCTTTAGCATGAAATCCTGAGCTTTACTCTGAGTTCTTCCCTATTTGTAACTATATGTTACTCTCCTCATGATGGTAGACTGTCTGTCGGTTAAATGGCAACAAAATCCGAATACCCACATGGATTATCCTACACATCTAGATGTAAAATTAAAAACACATGCAAACTATCATTGTTTAAATGAGAGATGAACTCCATTTTGTCTTCTATTAGCTCCATTCAATGTTTTCTTTAAAGCATGGCCATACTGTCACTCGAACATAAAACATCTTCACACTGTTGAGGCTGTGAGCATTTTTTGTTGAATTGAGAACATTACATGTTTAATATGCATCATTATGTCTGAAAATTGCTTCATCCTTATGTAACTTGTGCTTTTTATGTATTCATTATTGTCTAAATTCTTTCAATATGTGGCTTTCTCTGCACAAGAAATAGCATATAAATACACTTTTATTCAATTTTTATGTAAAATATAACCCATGGGGTTTGAGCATAGGCTCATGGTTCCCATGGGAAAAATTTATAACATGAAGCTCACCCAAATATACACATCTCACCTTCACTGTATTTTATTGGCTCCATCCCCTGTTTGTACTGAACTTTCACTTTTTCAAACATGAATACTGTATCAATAACAACATTATTTACCTGACATCCTTTTCTAAAAAATGAACCACCAAAGAAACATTGACTCTTCATATTTGATTCAATAATGACATGGATACACACTATGTTGCTCAATTCTTATGGATATATGCATAAAAAGATATCAGTGTTTTATGTACATATTCTTTTTCATTTGTTTGCAGAAGTAGATGTCACTATAGACTGATCTCTTATCTCATTCAAACATAACAGTACATCATTGATATGGAGAATTTTTCTAATGCCAAAATTTTATAAAATCATGCATATTATTTTCTTGTCTTTGGCACAATGTAATTGGTCACTTTCTATAAATTCACATTAGTTTATACACCATTAAATTCTCTCTATTTTTTTACCCATCCTCATACATTGTCCCTTTAGTAACTCATATGCAGATTGTTAACACTGTTATTTATCTTCACTCTTTGCAAATATTACTATTATGTGAACATAAACAACAACATTTGGATTCACTATAGACTGATGATAACATGATTGACTGTAAGTATGCATTTTCCATAATAGAATCTAATTTAAATGTTGTTTCTTCATCTACATACTTACTATAACAGCATCACCTTCAATTCTCCTTGCATGATGATAGTAAACACTTTTACCTCCATTTCTACATATATTTTCTCAGGAACCTTTCATTGCCCATGTGTCTCCTACAACATCATTGTAGCATCCTTCATGAAATTCATCCCCTTCTTTTGCATCTACACATAGTATTAGATCATAACCCTGTAATTCACACATATTTCTTATATGTAATGCATCATGTGAAGTTTGAGCATGGGATCATGACTCCCACTGCATTTCCTTTATTATTTGCATTTAGTTAATCTTCATTCACCTAGTGCACACACATTACAAATCAACTTATTAGGCCAGTAAACAAGATCAGCCAATCAATGTTTGTGAGTGAATGCCATATGAGATGAGACTCATGCATGAATTTTGGTTGGCTGGTTTGTGTTTGTTAACCTAACATGCTAATGTCTTTCTTAAAAAGGTTTCTCAGATTCAAGACCTAAGTCCCTTTGATTCAGATTCTTCTGGTTCTAGAAATAGAAATTCTTTGAAAAATGTAGACTAATAACCATATGCAATAAAAGGTTTCATAAAGATATGTCTAGGCTTTGATATTTTTTTTTTATTCAGTTGATATTGAGGAATATCTTATTGTTTTTAATTATGGTAAAAGTAGGTTTTGAAGGGAACCCCGAAACCCTTTAACAAAGCATAGAAAGGAAAGGCAAAAAAGCTCGAAGAGCAACAGACTGTCCCAAGGAGGGGAGCGGTCTACAGTGGGTCAAAACCCAGATTTAGCAATAGTTACAAAAAAGACAAAAAACAAAATAAACGCTGGAAAGAAAACAGAAAGAAAGACCGCCAGCACCAAAGTCAGAGAAAAGAATTCAAAAAGATTTCAAAATCCACCAGCTGAGTCTTCATTGTCATCATGTTCTCTCTCAGCTTCTGGAGATCTGGATCCTCGGTCTTCTGCTTCTTGGATCTAGTACGCGTTCCAGGTCCCTTTTGCTGGGAAGTAACAGGATGATCAACATTGTCTTTATTACTTTCCAGCCAATTGCTCAGAGAGATCAGGTTCTCGAGAGTAGCCTTCATACCAGTATTTACTAGCGTGATCAAATGTTTCAACATTTCTTCATTCCCATTAATTTTCTTCTGAATGGGGATCATAGCTAACTCTACAACATTTCTGATTTTTTCATCAATTTTAGAACTATGATCATTACCAGGAACATTGGAATTATGGGAAAGATCTTTTCTGATAGTAGTCATGGTTTCATCAATCAAGGAACTCTTGTTTTCCAGCTTGATGCATCTATTTTTGAGTTCAACCAGATCAGACTGCACCCACTTATCCAAATTGTAGCTATATATTGACTTATTTTTGGCAATTTCCAAGGGAGACATAACAATGGTCCTTCTGGCATCAGTGTCCATCCTATGAATATCTCTTTGGAGAGGCTGGAATTTACTCCCCTGGAAGATTCTATCTCTTTCATCTTTCTTATTCTCCTTCTCATGGCTCGGAGAAGGAATATCTTATTGTTGTATTGATGTTATTGGTAAATTTTCAACTTTGAAAGTCTGATTGATGTATGTTGTTTTGGTTTATGTATTTCTTAGATCCAATTGGATCTAATATCTCTTTCTCTCCATGATGCAAGACAGGACCTTAGACCTAATATGTAGAGCTGACACAAAGGTGGACAAAAGATACTATGAAGACTGGACAGAGGAAGACAACCAACTGTTGGAATTATGTTATATTTGTCATCAGTGAAAACACTTATTCGATTCTGAATGCTTACCAAGCTCATCACTCAGTCCACAGCTTATACCGAGCATTCAGTAATCACCTTGTAAAGCTCAGCG
>MU228484.1:60887-80952 GCA_018584345.1 Thuja plicata
CAACTTTATACTGCAGTATCAAAGTTTTGTGGGTACCATCCCCACCCCAGTTTTACTTTCTATTTGGAAGGTTTCTGGGTCACCAAATCTTTGTGTTTATGTGTTATGAATGATTATATTTTCATGCTTGCAGTAGATTAGATGAATGAATGGTTAAATATATACAAGTGCAGAAATGACTTAAAGTTTTAAGAGTTACTGATTCACCCCTCCCCTCTCAGTAACTTGGTTCCAACACCAACACCAAATGTAGACACTCTACAAGGCAATGCATGGACCCCTACTCATGCTTCTGTCATGATTTATTTTCTATAATTACCTCCAAGTTTTTGAATCCAAAAGATGCAACATGGAAACATTACTTACAAACTACATTCAGTTTGAATGTACAATGTAATGATTAATTTATGAAATTTTGAATATTGAACATGATCAATACTTATAATACAATTTTTTGATTGTATGAATGCAATAGAAATATATTTTAATCATCTTCTAAAAATAAATGTTGAAGAGATGTACATTAATGCAATTTTTTGTGTTTATGTTTGTTAGATTGCAATCTGTAAAATTAGGGCAACAGTTACAATAGTTGTCTCTTCTTCCATATATTCTAAGCTTTTGGATACTTTCCCAAATTTTACTTCATTATTTATGTACTTGAAACTCTTATAATTTATCATCTTCATCATTTTAGTGTCTTCATTTGTCAAAGGGAAATTATCCAAATCACCACATGTTTTAAAAACTCCTTTTATGTAATTTATTTGAGTAGAACTACATCATCTATTTTATCACATAAAATGGATGCCATGAACTCAGTGTTGGCATGAATAATACAGATTTGATGATAGGTGAATCGGTTATTTGGTTGTCATTGATGTCAACTACTTGACTTGATGTTTTAGTATGTTATCTGATATTGTGTAACTGAATCTTGAGTTGGGGTATTTTCTAGTTTTTATATTATTATGGAAGGTTATATCATGTGTTTTGATGTTAAATTTTTCATAGCAATGTTTTTTATGGAGAATGAAGTTGGTTATGTTTGAATGGAATCAAACCAGGTAAAATGCTAAATCAGTCAATGACAAACAATAAATTATTTGATTGTTACTTTAGATTGATAAAGTATTGGGTGGAGTGTTCACACACTATCATTTTATACATTTTCAATTTATTTTTGTTGGAAATGAGAGGAGTAACTGAGATGGGAGGGGTGAATCAGTTACCACAAAAACAAATCCAAGTCCCTTAGATGTCTTAAACAATATATTACTGTCACGTGGTTAATTAAGATATTATGTTGTAACTTAGAGAAAAAATCAATATTAAGATATTCAAAGTAATTATCCTTTAGAGATTATGTGTAGAAACATAAAGCATAAAGTAAATATCATGACCAAAGATGACGCCAATATTTAACGTGGAAACCCAATATGGGAAAAACCACCAATTGCAACTAGTTACTATTTTTCACTCTTGTGATGTGAGCCCTATTAGGAGCCAACCCTGTTAAAGGTTACAAAACCCAATGTTAGGTGTCACCCTATTAGAGGATTTAATCACCCTGTAAGGAGTGGCCTTGTTAGAGGTCTTCAAACACTTCAATGTAGAAATGTCACCTTGTCAGAAGATTTACAAAAGAATGTTAAGTCTACTCTGTTAAGAGTTTTGAATCACTACTACAATTGTTAGAAAGTAACAATGGATTGACCTGACTGTACATGGAACTATCTTTGCTGATTCAGATCTTGCTCTGGTTGTAAAGTAGATCCTCACTGATCAAATATTCTATTGCAGCTCCATCTGGATGATCTTTCCTTAATCAAAATCCCATCTTATTTTTCCTTTTCTCTTCATATCATATACTCATCCACTCATTCAATTCCCTTTACACAATCCAAACTTGACCTAATATAAATATGATAGACCTTGTCAATTCAGCCTAAATACCCTTCCAAATAAACAATAAAACTCAAATTCGTCAGCTTCATATAACCAATTAAACATAAAATGTAATAATCTATTGTTCAACTGACACTAACTATTTAATTCGTTCAATACTGAGATTCTTCAATGCCCGACCTCCACTGCAATGCCTGAGTGAACTCGCTAAGAACTAAACTTCTTTAATACTTGACTAAGCTTGGTAAACACTGAGATTCACTAGGTATACACTAACTATGCTCAGTTTTGATGCAGAAATTTGTGTAACATCACTATATAAGTGCATATACATGTGTAACATCAATGACAATACACAATTTAATAATTGTCATCAACAATCTCCCTCTTTGGCATTGATGGAAACACATGTCATAATATAAAGAATTTTAGAGGAACAGTAAAATGAATCAAATTTTATTAATGTCCTTAGCTTCATTCTGATTCACATCCATAAAACTCCCTCTGTCAACAATAACTGAAATACAAAATTCTCCCTCTTACATCAATCTTTGTTTCTGAATAAAATTGCTCCCTCTGTCAACAATAATCTTTCTTTTAATAATTTTTTTGGCATGACATCAATAAAATATCCCTCTTTGACATCTCAATGCCAAACACACTATCCAAAGTAGTTGTACTATACATGAATGTAATAATTCATATGCAATGAGCTTTGACAAATTGCATCAACATGTTTGATCTTTTATGTAGCTCGGTTGATGCATCACTAAACTATTCTTTAGTGAGCCTCAGTTAGGGGAATCACCCCTAGCTTTCCTCTGAGATACAAGAATGGATCCTTAGGTAAATGCTTGGTGAATATGTCTTCAACTTGTTCTTTAGTATTCACATATTCCAACATTACTTCCTTGTTCTGAACCAATTCTCTAAAAAAATGATACTTTATTGCAATATGTTTTGTATTGGTATGCATCACAGGGTTCTTTAAAATGTTGATAGCACTAGTGTTGTCACAGTAGATAAGAAATGGTTCTTTGATTTCTTCCTTCATACCTGACAACAATTGTTTGAACCATATGATATTTGAACTATTGCCTGCTGTAGCAACATACTTTGCCTCTGCTATAGACTGAGAAATGTAGTTATGTTTCTTACTATTCCAGGAGACTAGCCTCTTTCCAAGAAAGAATGCTCCACCACTTGTGCTCTTCCTATCATCAACACTTCCTTCCCAATCAACATCAGTGAAATTCCTCAAGTCAAAGTTTCCTCCTTTCTTATACCATAATCCATAATCTTTAGTACCCTTAAGATAGCTCATAATCCTTTTTATATCCATCAAATGATTCTCTCTAGGATTAGCTGAAAACCTTGCAAAAATACCAATTGCTAATGCAATATCAGGTCTAGTGTGAACAACATATTATAGTTTACCAATCATGGATCTGTAGGTAGTCTAATTTACCTCCTTTGAATCATCATCCTTAGACAACTTATGTCCAGTAGACATAGGTGTCCCAATTGTTCTGGAATCTTTCATTCCAAATTTCTTTAGTATTTATTTGATGTACTTTGACTGAGTAATGTAGATATCATCCTTCATCTGGTGAACTTGTAAACCAACAAATAATTTGATTTCATTAAACATAGAAATATCAAATTCCTTAATCATAGCTACAGAGAATGCTTTGCATAAATCATCATATCCAATGAATAGTATATCATCATCAAATATCTCTGCTAATATTATCTTGTCTCTAGGGCCTTCTTTGATGTATAAGCTACTATTGTCATTAGTTCTATGAAATCCAATACTTACTAGGTAACCATGCAGTCTTTCATACCAGTCTCTCAAAGATTGCTTTAGTCCATACATGGGTTTGTGAAGTTTGCAGACCATATTCTTCTTGTTAGGATCTAGAAAGCCTTCAGGTTGCTCAATATAGACTTCTTCTTATAGGATTCCATTCAAGAATGCAAAATTTACATCCATTTGATATACATTGTATCCTTTATGTGTAGCATATGCCAAAAGATTTCTGACTCCTTCAAGTCTTGAAATAGTAGCAAAATTTTCTCCACTATGCACACGCTCTTCTTGACCATATCCTTTACATACTAATATGGCTTTATTTCTAGAAATTTCACCTTTTTCATTCATCTTATTTCTAAAAACCCACTTAGTACTAATTACATTTTTATCTTTTGGTCTAGGTACAAGAGTGTAGGTTTTGTTCTTTTCTATCTTCTCAATCTCTTCATTCATTGCTTCTATCCAACTTTCATCATTCAATGCATCATTGATATATTTAGGTTCAATTTAACTAAGCAAACATGTACCTTTAATTTTGTTCCTTTTCATTATACCTTCTGTATGATCTCAAATCATTTTCTCAGGTGCATGATGCCTTTTGACATATTTGGCAAGTACAGGATCCTTCCTTCTTGATTTTTGGCTCACTCCACTTGTTTATCCATGCCTAAATAATATGTCTTGTTCTTCTATCTAAAACTTGGGTTCCACTATTTGAGACTCATGTGTCATTGTCTGCTACTCAGTTTCTTCTTTCTGAGACTCGGTTCCCTCTGCCTGAGACTTGATACCCTCTGTTTGAGACTTGGTTCCCTCTGCTAGAAGCTCAGGTTGCATAGGTTGTAACACAAATTTGAACTGATGAATTCAATGGTTTATAGGATTCTTGTCCAATTACCATTTCTTGTGTCTTAGGTATAGTATCAAGTTCATAATACACAAAGTTTTTGTAGTCCTTAGGCTCTTTACTACTTTGTTCTTCACATCTTTCTACAAAATCATCAATCTTTACATGTACACTCTATTAGGATTAATGGGAAGTATGTACTAAGAGGGGAGGGGTGAATCAGTACCTAAAAATTTGTTTGTATCCTTTAATCAATCAACCTTTGTAGTCAATTGCATGTCCATTCAATCTGATCTATACTATCTTGATGTGAATTATATCAATTCATAAAATTAATAAACATCTGAATCATTCATAGGAACATTCATGAAAGTAATTGACACATAACACAAGATATGATATCGCAGAAAACTCTTGTTAGAAAGTAAAAGCTGCGGTGGAGATGGCACCCCCAAAACTTCATTGTCTGTAGATTGGAAGGGGCTGATTAAGGATTACAATTTGATCACTTCTAATGATCTACCCTGTTAGGAGTATTAATGTGGAGAATTTTTAGGATCTAATTTGTTAAGAGCTTTAGCAACACTATTGAGTGTACACTAGGTTAAGAGCTTTATTGTTGGATTGTTAAATCAACCTTCCTTGAAAGGATTTTTACACTTTTCTACACTGGTTAGAATGATAGAAAATTAAAAATTGACCTGGTAAATGCAATCTCCTATTGTTGATACAGATCCAATTTATTTTACATGAAAAATAATTATTACCTAATTGTAATTGATTAATACCTCTGATTATCGGTTTCCTCTATTCTTGGTTCTGCTAACCAAATCCTTCTTTTGATGTTCTTGATCTTGAAAATATCAATTCAATCCATAGATGTGCTCCTTCTATTCTCCTCTCTCTTTTCTCTTTTCACACCCACACATAATGAATGATTGCATCATCTATTTATAGATGGATTGACTTCGTCAATTTTTGATAAAAACAATGTTAACTCTAAGATCAGGTTTACAACTTACACCTTGATCTCCTAGTCTATGTGCTTTTAATCAGTTAGACTAATTGAAGAACTTACATTCATGTATCTTTTCCCTAAATAAATGTATTTAAAATAATTAAATATCGTATAAATAGAATACACTTGCTTTATCTAATGTGGAATTCAAATCTACTTTTTGTGGGCTGCAACTGAATTTTGGTTCTATCTATCAGTTATGCTTGAATATCCTTCAGTTTTGTCTATCAGTTGCACTATATCTATCTTGTTGGTCTGCACTGTAACTTGCATTTTAGTTTCCTCTATTGGGTTCCACTTTATCTTTTTGCTTTGTGATTTTTGGTTTACACACTAATTGTTTCATTGGTTCTCTCTGTACTTAGTCATCTTTGGTGATCTCTTAATCTGATCTTCAATTTTCTCTATCCTATCTTTTGGTGTAGGCTTACCAAAAGTTTTGTTTGTATACTAATGGAAAATTAAAGTCATCAATTTCCCCCTTTGACATTAGTATCAAAAACTGATATGTACAAAATACTAACAAAATGTTAAGTATATACAACATATATAATCCATAGTCATTTAAAGACTCTTCCTATGTATATGCTGATATATCTATACATATGATATCTTTTCCTTCTCCATACCATTTTCATTTATGAATATATATCATTTTCTCCTTTGTACAGTATAGTACTTATACTATAATTTTCCTTTATGAATATATATCATTTTATCCTTTGTACAAAATAGTACTTATAGTATCATTTTCTCCCTTTTAATTATAACATATACATATTTACCTTTTTTCCCATTGAAATGAATACATATCATTTTCCCCCTTTTTTGATATTAAGGGAAAAGGTCTTTACCTTAGAGCATATAAAAAATATGGGAATGTGAAGACTTCATGTCTTCCATCATCTTCTCTCATTTCTCTTTTAGGTTTTCCAGAGCCATGTGCTGAAGTGTGATCTTTGAATGCATATCATAGATGTTGTCTGCAACACACATCTAGGGAGTTCCTATCAATTGCCTTGTTGCACTGATTTTTTGTTGGAGCAGAGTAAGATTTGGTAGAAGGTGAGCTTGTAGCTCAATTAATTCTTCCCTAAAATGGGTTTCTGTCTCCCATGGCTCCTGCCACCTTTTTACCTCAATTATCTTCTCATAATGTAGTTTTACTACATTTTCTCCATCTGTGGCTAAGCTACTAGCACTATTTGCTAGATCTGCATCTAGCTTTGCTATATTGTCACTATTCTCCTTAGTGAACTTGTCTACTATGCTCAATTTTTGTATTAAGGTTATAGCTTCAGATATGATTGGGGCTAATTTAGTTATGAATTCTGATAGCTTTACCTTATTTATTGCCACTTCTTGGCTGATGTTCTCTATTAGCTTCTGTTAGTACTTCATTTCATCTCTTTCCTCAATTGTCTTCTCAACATCAATGTTCTGAGTGGTGATTGCATCGGTGAGAATAGCCAATTGATCAAGTATTGGATTTCTTTGATCAATATCAACATTCGACACCATTTGATGTAGAATTTCCTGTGTTGTCTCCAATACCATGGAGTTCCCATGTTGTTTCTTCAGCTTCTCTTGTAATTCCTTTCTTTGGAATATCTCTCCATATTCCTATAGTGCTTCAAAGTCAAGTGTATATGGGTCACACTTCGGTATTTCAATGACTTCATCTAATGAGACTTCCATCTTACTCTTCTTTGTCTTTTTCTTCTTCTTTTGTGACTCATTAGAATGTAAGACCATTGACAATTTCTCAACATTTTCTGTTGTGCTCGATGAAGTGACCTGTAGTGCTTGTTTTGCATCTTGGCATCGGTTTCAGCTTGACGGGTGTCTGTAGATGTCTCCACATTCACCTTAACATTATCGGTAGCACTCTTTTCTATTTTCTTAGGAGTACCATCTTTTGGTTTGTCTCCTTTATTGGTGTCCTTTACTTCATCTGTCTTGGTGTCTTCATTATTTTCTTGAGTCTCTGCATCTTTGTCCTTATCTCCTTTAGTAACCTTGTTAGTATCAGTTCCATCTTAAGTATCTTTGATGTCTTTCTGACCATAAGTTTTGTCCTTTTTTTCTTCTTCTCTTGCATCATTTGGAGTATCCTTTTCAGGTGATTTTCTTGTTTCTTGCATGATATTGATATCTTGTATCAATATTGGCAGTTTGCCTAGAATGTTCACCTATGGAGTGTTAATTTTGGTGTCTTGTTCATCAATTTTATCCTTTACAACAGTGACATCTTGATCCTTATTGATTCCATTTGGTTGATCATTGGTAATGTCTATCACATTAGTGTCCACAATGTTGTCATTTGTGGTATCAGCCCATGTATCATATGTAACATCTGCAGTCTTGTTCCCTATTGTATCATCCTCTTGTTTATCTAACTCAATAGTTGTTTTATCTTAGGTGGCCTTGTCAACATCCTATTGTTGAAGGTCTTTGTCAGGGATTTCCTCTTCAATTGGTTTGTTCATGATCTTGTACCATTTCTTGTGGTTGTCCTATTAAAGTTCAATTAACTTTCCTTCAAGAAATTTATATGCACTCAACTTTTGTGAGAATTCCTTCTTGTGTTTTTCCATCATCTTATCTATCTATACCTTCTTTGATTCAGGTGGCATGAGAGAAACAAGTAATCTTTCTTTAATTTCTTTCTCATTTTTCAAAGAAAATGTCCAATAGGAGGATAATCTATCCAAGATTTCCGTTGGTACATAACTGACTTCAAATTGCATTGGTACATATTTGAAGTTATATAGCTATCATGGCTTCTTCAATTTTATTGTGATCTTCCTAATTTAGTTTATGCCATTTTCTAATGTGTGGATCTATAATAGATCCATAAGTTGCAATATATACACAAACGTGATCAATAGTGTCAGGCACTTTTACCTTGACATTTTCTGCCTCTAAGGATTCATCTTGCTTGGTGTATTTGATGTCATCTCAGGTTCTGATGAATTTCCTTCCTTTCTTGTTCTACCCTCTTTTCGGTGTGGGAGCCTTCCTCTTGTAAGTCTTGACCTTTCCTTTCTTCAGGGGTGGAGGAGTAGATTCTTTGGATGTTTGGATTCTAGTCCTTGAAGCATTTATTATCCTTGGTTTCTTAGATGGTGGAGGAGGTGGCAAATCTAACTTTTTTTCCTCAGATTCATCCTTTTCTTCATCTTTACCGATAGGTACCTTTTCTTTAGTTTCCTCCTCTTATTCAACTTCTTCATCTTGCTCGACTTCTTCATTGGTTGCTGACAAAATCTTCTTGAGATTCTTCACCATCTTGTCCTTCTTTTTTACTATCTTCTTGACAACTACGTTAGATTTAATTCTTTCCTTGGCCTCTTCATATGTGCCAAAACTTGGTTTCTTCTTGTCTAGTGCTTCATTGATTAAGGCATCAATTGCCTTTTTGGCAAAATCAATGTTGATCTCATATTCCAGTGGTTGCAACCATGTTGTCCTTGCTATAGTAGGTTTGATGTAAGTATTATCTATGTCAACCATGAATAATATCTCATCCTTATATTTCTCAATGAGTTGGTCAGGGATTCTTACCCTCTTTTGCATTCGGTCATTGAATACATTGAAGTATTCATCCATGATTGTTTCAAAGTTATCTCCTAGTGCAGCTATGTGCTCACTGATTTGCATGGTGACTGGTTTGGTGCTATCCCATTGTACATCTCCTACCGATGGGAAATTATCTTGAAAATAAAAGAAGATACACATTATTAGTGAGCCAAACTTAAAAGTGTTTGACTTTGCATTCCTCATTGTCTTTAGGTTTCCCTTTAACTAATTCAGGAGTAGCTCAAATAAGTCCAATTGTGTACCCTTCTTCACAATTTTGTAGGTTGTGTCCACTGCACCTGATGCTATGCTATTTAATTTGCTTGCCTCGTATAATTTTTAGCCCAAAACACATGCACCAAACTTGATCTCATCATTAGTTATAGTTGTTACTTTCAATCCTCAGCCATCCCATTTGGCTCCTATCATCGTTTTGGTCTCTGTCCTCGGTAGATGTTTTAGTGCCTTTAATTTATCAGTTACAGGGTAACCGGTGACCATATGGATGACATCTTAGGTTATTTGTTTTAGTTCATCCAACCATAACTTGTTGTTTTGCATTCTGCTTAGTACTGCCTAAATCCATTCAGTTTTGAAGACTTTCAAGAACATTAGGGCATTTGTGAGCCCTTTCACTTCAATGTGTTTTTTTTCTTCCTTGAGTGTTCCATCATCATTTTAGAGCTTCTTGTAGGCTTCTTCAACCTCTAAGCTTCCTATTTCTACTATCTTGCAATGTATGAAGAATCAGACATCTTGAACCAGTAAAACCCTAGCTGGAATACGTGAAAATGCACCAGCGTTGTCAGGTTGTGAGGTAACCTTAGGATGGATCTTATAGTTGGGTTCCTCACATGGTGTGTTCTTGATGAGCTTGAACTCATCTTTCTTTGCATTCTTAGATTTTGCGGTTCGCAAGGTCGATGCCATTTTAAGAATATTTAGGGCTTCTGCATAATGTGTAAAAATGGAGTTGTCGGTCTCGAGGAACTTACTGTTTGTATTTGAAAAGATTAATGAACTGTTTTGGAGTGCTAGAGGTCGAGTCATGATAGCTTTGTAGCATGGTTTCTTTCTTCTCAAAGATCACCTTTGGTTGCTCTGCTCTGGGTGTCATGATAAATGAGTTATTACAATGCCCTATTTATAGTTGTTTCCCTAAAACATGTGCCATAAATGCTTACCAACTCCTTGGTGTATAAAGACAGAGTTCCTCGGTGAATACTTTACTTCTATTAGTGACACTTGCAACATTTTGGAGCAATCGATATTCACTTTTCTTTTACCGAGAGGTTTTGGTATCACTGACAACTTGTTCATGGGCTTGTTTACCGATGAGGCTTGGTTTGTACTAGAAAAATTTTCCTTTTAACAGACACTTTTTGGTAAATGTAGGTAGACTTAACTTTGAGTGTATACCAATGAGTTTCAATATATATGCCCGAAAGCATATTTATTAAATATTTCAATAAGTATAACCATGATGCATCTTTCTTATGCTAATTTGGAATTATATCAACATATTATGGAACTGATGTAAATTAATAGCTTGGGGTAATGTAGTTCCATACTTACTTGTTTTTCTTAGGTGGGGTTGGTGATGTCAGTATATATGCCCGAAAGCATATTTCTCAAATATTTCAATAAGTATAACAATGATGCATCTTTCTTATGCTAATTTGGAATTATATCAACATATTATGGAACTAATGTAAATTAATAACTTGCAGTAGTGTAGTTCCATAATTACTTGTTTTTCTTAGGTGGGGTTGGTGATGTCACCGGGTCCATTGGATGGGGTGTCACCTTTTTCATTTCTCTTTCCAGCTTCATCATTGGTTGAAGATTTTCTCCACATTTTGTCTCTATCTCTCCAGATATCTTCAATGGTGTTTCCATTGGGATATGTTCTTGTCTCTGTCATTCAGTCTCTACAGTCTTTTTTGAGATGACCAACTTTATGACAGTGTAAGCATGTCATTCCAGGGTTAGTCCATCCTCTTGACTTTCTAGTCCATTGTCTCATACTGTTTGCAGCAATGTGACCATATATTCCATATGTTGCACAATTTGTCCAATTATTGTAGCCCCATACATACTCATTACTGATTCTCTTCGGTTGATAGAGAGTTTCTTGAGCTTTAGGCTTCCATATTTGTCTTTTATTTTTCCAGCATTCAAGAGTTGTGTGCCCATTCATTTTTCATGTAGGATAGTATTTTTCCATGTAGGTTTCCTTCTTTTGTTGTTTCATCTTAGACTTACATTCATATGCTTTGTGACCTTTCTTATTACATTTATAACAGAATCCTATGAATGAAGATGTAGATTTAGTCCAATACCTTTCAGTTTTCCTCTGCACACATTTTATGTATGGCCTTGCTTTCCACAGTGATTTCATGTAATCTTTCTTGGTCTTGGATTTTCATAGACCTTCTTTGGATTGGATTGATTTGATGATTCTCCATTTTTGGTAAAGCCTAGACCATTGTTTTTGTTGACTGTTTGTTGTCCCTCAAGAAAATCATCCATTCTTTTATTTCTTTCTTCATCCTTTTTGATAATTTCATTATGTTGTTTCTATATTCTTAATTCATTCTTTAACTTTTCATTCTCATCCCCCAGTTCACCGATAGATTCTATTCTTTCAATGAGTTCAAAATTTATTCTATTTTATTCTTGACTCAAGAATAATCTAATTTGTTATCTCATGGTGATGCTCTGTAAGTATTTGTATTTCAGACTCCTTTTCTTGTAGCTTTTTTGTGATCTTTCTTCTATCATCAATAGCTAGTGTTCTTTCTTGTTCAACCTGTCTAGCATTGTTCATGAAATCAATGATTCTAACCATCTGTGTCTCTTGAATGGTTTGCAGAGATTTAACTAGTCCAACCTGATGTAGATTGATTTCAATTAGGCTTGTGATGCTTTCTCCTGATGTATCTGATGCTTTGCTTGTAGTTGGTCCTGAAGACTCAAAGAAATCTAGTATCTCTTCCTCATGATAATATGTCTCACTACAGTGAGAGGCCATATTCTTTCTTTCATCCAGCAACTATCTCATATTGATTCTAGCTTCTTTATACTATTTGAAGAACATCCGAACTTCAAGCTTTTTGTTGTCAATAATTTTATCAATTTTATACTTCTCCATTGTATGATATTTTCTCTTAAGCCTTGAATCTTTCAAAGAAGATACTTAGCTTTGATACCAATTGTTGGGATTAATGGGAAGTATGTACTGAGGGGGAAGGGGTGAATCAGTACCTCAAAATTTTTTTGAATCCTTTAATCAATTAACCTTTGTAATCAATTGCATGTCCATTCAATCTAATCTATACTATCTTTATGTGAGTTATATCAATTCATAATATTAATAAACATCTGAATCATTCATAGGAACATTTATGAAATTAATTGACACAAAACACAAGATATGATATCGCAGAAAACTCATGTTAGAAAGTAAAAGTTGCAGTGGGGATGGCAACCACAAAACTTCACTATCTGCAGATTGGAAGGGGCCAGTTAAGGCTTACAATTTGATCACTTCTTATGATCTACCCTATTAGGATTATTAATGTGGAGAAATGTTAGGATCTATTCTGTTAAGAGGTTTAGCAACACTATTGAGTGTGCACTCGGTTAAGAGATTTGATGTTGGACTGTTAAATCCACCTTCCATGAAAGGATTTTTACACTTTTCTCCACTTGTAAGAATTATAGAAAATTACAAATTGACCTGGTAAATGTAATCTCCTAGTGCTGATATAGATCCAATTTAGATTACATGAAAGAGAATTATCACCTAATTGTGATTGAGTAATACCTCTGATTATCGGTTTCCTCTGTTCTTGGTTATGCTAACCAAATCCTTCTTTTGTTGTTCTTTTTCTTTAAAATCTCAATTCAATCCATAGATGTGCTCATTCTATTCTCCTCTCTGTTTTCTCTTTTCACACCCACACATAATGAATGATTGCATAATCTATTTATAGATGGATTGACTTCATCGAGTTTTGATAAAAACAATGTTAACTCTGAGATCAAGTTTACAACTTATACCTTGATCTCCTAGTCTATGTGTTTTTAATCAGTTAGACTGATTAAAGCACTTACACTCATGTATATTTTCCATAAATAAATAGATTTAAAACAATTAAATATCTTATAAATAGAATACACTTTCTTTATCTGACGTGGAAATTAGGTCCACTATTTGTGGACTGCAACTGACTTTTGGTTCTGTTTGTCAGTCATGCTTGACCGTCCTTCAGTTTTGTCTGTCAGTTGCACTGTATCTATCTTGTCGGTCTGTAGTATAACTTGCATTTTGGGTTCCTCTATCGAGTTCCACTTTACCTTTCTACTTTTTTATTATTGGTTTACACACTAACTTGTGTCATCGTTTCTCTCTATACTTAGTCATCTTTGGTGATCTGCTAATCTGATCTTTGGTTTTCTCTATCCTGTCTTTCGGTGTAGGCTTACCGAAAGTGTTTTTTGTATACTAATGGAAAATTAATTTCATCACACTCTCTATGAATTTATGAGTAGCAAGATTCAAACATTTATATGTTTTTCTTTTACAGGAGTAGCCTAGGAATATGCCTTTGTCTCCTTTTACATCAACTTTTCCATTTCTTACTTCCTTCAAGATGTAACGTCTACTTCCAAATACTTTGAAATAACAAACATTAGGTTTATAGCCATACCATAATTCAAAAGGTGTCTTCTTAGTACCTTTCTTTAGTTGAACTTAGTTCAAAGTGTGAATTGTAGTTCTGATGGATTCCATCCAGTATTTGGTAGCAACATTCTTTTCAATCATTAAGGTTCTTGCACAATCCATGATGGATCTATTTCTTCTTTCTTCTATTACATTTTTCTGTTGTGTACTAGGGCTAGATACTTGTCTCTTGATTCCTCTTTCATTCCAAAATTCATTGAATTCATTAGAAATTAATTCTCCTCCTCTATCAGATCTTAGGCACTTCAATTTCTTTCATGTTTCCTTTTCAACTCTTGAAAAGTACCATTTGAACTTTTGAAAAGCTTCTGATTTTTCTCTGAGAAACATAATAGTCATCATTCTGGAATGATCATCAAAAAATATATTAAAATCCTTCTCTCTAGTGTAAATTTTTGTCTCAGTTGGTCCACACAGATTAGTATGTACCAATTCCAAGACCTCTTCAGTATTATAGTTCTTTCTTTTGAAACTATATTTTCTCATTTTCCCAATTTAACATTGTTTGCATGTTGCCAATTCAGGTTTCTTTAAAACGGGAATACTTCTCAGTCTTTTGTTCTTTCTTATGTTAACAAGGTTATCAAAGTTCACATGACACAACCTATTATGCCACAAACAACTTTCTTCTACTTGTTCAATAAAACATGAACTTTCATTGAGATCAAGATAAAATAGATTATCTTTTGTTTGCTTTCCAATTCCGACTAGGTTTCCTTTACCATCCAGGAGCTTGGCCTTACCATTTATGAATTCTAAGTTGAAATAAATGTTATTCACTTGTGAAAAACTTAGTATATTTCACCTTAGTATTTCAACCCAATAAGCATTATCATATTTAATTCCTTTAGTTTGAGAAGTACAACCTTTACCCTTCACATAGAATGGTCCATTATTCCCAAACTGACACCCCCACCATCATAGTGCTCAAGAGTTTCAAATTTTTTTTTATCACCGATCATGTGGTGAGAACAACCACTATCAATTATCCAAGTGTCATTTTTGCTAATATGAAAGAACAATGCTTTCTTTTCATCATCTTCATTATCTGACTCATCCTTAATAACAATGTAAACCATTTCATCCTCACCTCCATCACTACTAGAACATTTAGCAATATAACAAGATTTCTTACCTTTGTCCTTGTAGCTTTTGTAACTATTGAAATCTTTCTTTCTTTTATACTTATTGAAATTTCTCTCATCTTTGTTAGGACACTTAGCAGCAATGTGACCAACCTCATTACATGAAAATAAAATCAATGGTATGCTTCCTTTGTATTTACCTTTACCTTTTGCATCGCTCTTTGCAAGTAGTGCTTCAATGATTTCCATATCTTCACCATCAGATTTGTCATCACTATCACTTTCAACCTATTTACTTTTAGAGTATCTATCCATCTTTCCAGTGTTTAATTTAGCTTTGAATGTAGACTCAAGATTTCTAGGATTAGGAGAATAATTTTCAAAATTGTCCAACTCAAAAGATGATAGCCTTTTAATCAATGCATCTAGATATATATCATTACTGCACCTCATCTCTTGAATAACTGAAACTCTAATTTCATAGATAGGAAGTAAAGTTATCAATACCTTACTAACCATTGTTGTGTCTTCAATTGTTCTACATGTGGCTATGATGGCACTTATACTTTTCTAGATTCTTTCACTCTATTTTCTAATGTTTTCTCCTTCTTTCATTTTCATCTAATAAAATTGACCTCTGAGACTCTCTAATTTTTATCCTTTTACATTAACATCTACTCCATGAATTTCAAGTAGTTTCTTCAACATATCAAAGGTAGTCGGGCGGTCCTTGACTTCATCAAATTCTAAGTAGCTGAGTGAAGAAGCTATATCTATCATCATTATGTTATGATTCTTCCTATCCACCATCTATTCCACAATCAAAGGTACTGGTGGTTCCACATAATTGCTATCCAAGAATTGCAAACCACCATCTCCAATAGTAGATAAATGTAGCTTCATTAGCTCCTACCATGTCTTGAAGTTATCTTTTTTAAGCTTGGGGTTCTCCCTTCTGTAAGACATCTTTGATCTTTATCTTAGGCCTTTAAATCTTCCGTGTAAGCACTTGGTTCTCTAATACCAATTTTTTGAAATGAGATGAGTAATTGAGAGGGGAGGGGTGAATCAGTTACCACAAAAATAAATCCAAGTCCCTTAGATGTCTTAAACAATATATCACTGTCACACGGTTAATTAAGATATTATGTTGTAACTCGGAGAAAAAATAAATCTTAAGATATTCAAAGTAATTATCCTTTAGAGATTATGTGTAGAAACATAAAGCATAAAGTAAATAGCATGAACATAGATGGCACCAAGATTCAACATGGAATTCCAATATGGGAAAAAACACCAATTGCAACTATTTAGTTTTTTTCACTCTTCACAAGTGAGCCCTGTTAGGAGCCAACACTGTTAAAGGTTACAAAACACACTGTTAGGTGTGACCCTTTTAGAGGATTTAATCACCATGTAAGGAGTAGCCTTTTTAGAGGTCTTCAAACACTTAAATGTAGAAATGTCACCTTGTGAGATTATTTACAAAATATTGTTAAGTCTACTTTGTTAAAAGATTTGAATCACTGCTACAATTGTTAGAAAGTAACAATGGACTGACCTGATTGTACATGCAACTATCTTTGCTAATTTAGTTCTTGATCTAGTTGTAAACTGGATCCTCACTAATCAAATATTCTATTGCACCTTTGTGTGGATGATCTATCCTTAATCAAAACCCCATCTAATTTCTCCTTTTCTCTTCATATCATATGCTCATCCACTCATTCAATTCCCTTTACACAATCCAAACTTGACCTAATATAAATATGATAGACCTTATCAAGTTGGCCTCAATAACCTTCCAAATAAATAATAAAACTCAAATTTTTCAGCTTCATTTAACCAATTAAATATAAAATGTAATCATTTGTTAGTCGGTTGACACTAACTATTTAACTTGGTCAATACTGAGACTGTTCAATGCCCAACCTCTGCTGCAATTCCTGAGTGCACTCGGTAAGAACTGAACTTCTTCAATACCCGACTGAGCTTGGTAAACATTGAGATTCACTTGGCATACACTAAATGTGCTCAGTTTGGATGAAGAAATTTGTGTAACATCACTATATAAGTGCATATACATGTGTAACATCAATGACATTACACAATTGAATAATTTTCATCAACAATTGTATGTACAATCCAAATCATAATGTTAACTGGTGCATCTAGTTTAATTGACTATCTAAGCTATGTTAACAGAATGAAAAGGTAAACAAGAAAGAGTTCTTGAATAGGCTATGAATATTTGTGGTTTGGTGATGAAATTTTTTGACCAAAGGATCACTGATTTGTTTAGTTAAGATGGAAGGTACTTAAGTGATTTATGGGAATCATTTGATAGTTCATTGATCAAGGTATATGTTTGAGAAATATTCTTTTATAGTCAAAAAATGGAAGCACTTCCATTGTAGACTAGTTTATCCTTTTGAGTAAGTGGTTTGGGGTCATGTCAAGTTCCTTGAATGGCCTTCTACTTTAGACCTGGATTTTCCCCTATTCTACCCCATTTTACACCTCTCTCTAGCTAGTTTTTGGCATCCTAGACTGAAACTTTGAGATCTTTGACCTCAAGGTCAAGGTTGACATTTTAGGTCTATGTCGACCTCAACCCTGACCTAGGTCAAGGTCAACCTCACCCCTGACCTAGGGTCTAGATTTTGGGATCTCACATTTTGCGGATGTCGGCCTTTGAAAAAGTTAATTCCCGCTTCAGGGTCGGCTATTTTGGGTTCCGAAGTGGAAAATCCAAAATTATATTTAATATGCATCCTCTCTTAGGAGTAAATGCTTTAAAATTGGAATTTAATTCTCCTATGTCGGCCTCCTTAGAATATTGTGCCCTAATTTCATATAAAAGGAAGTTTTCTCCTCTCATTTTCTCTAACCGCAAGAATCAAGAACGAAGCTCTCCTAAGTTTTCTAATCAAGCATTATTATCAAGTGCAGTTCAAGCAAGCTAAGGAGAAAGATTTGAAGCATGCATCTATTCATCTTCAAGCACTCAAACTGTTGGTTCTATTTCCTATTTTTGCTACTGTGCCTTGTTCCTTGCCTTGCTCTCTGCAATTTTTTAGTTTTTCATGTTTATTCCTTGCCCAAATTGTCAAAACCCTGAAAAAACCCTAGCAATCAAATGTTAAACGATGCATGTTTTAAACCCTTGCCATGTCTTATATTTCTTCGTTACCTTTTTCAGTCACTTAAGAAATGTGTTTTTAAGTCAGGTCGCTTGATCGCGTAACCCAAATCGAATATGCCAAAACATCTCCCGACTTTGCTTTTGCTTTATGTCGCGTAGTCTCTTGAAGAAATCAAATATTCCATCAGTGTCTCGATACTTGGCAATCTCTCTTTAGTCGGGTTGTCACTTGATATCATGTTATGAGCTTTTAAAAAGAACGGGACCCACCTTCAGTCAGGTGATCGCGAGAAGAAATGGAAAGTCAAAGAAATGTCTCCCGACCTTGCGCCTCCTTCATGTCATGTGATCACTGGATCAGGACATTCAAACAGTTAAGGCTTTTCTTCTGTCGCGTGGTCTCGTGATAAGTTGACAGTTAGAGGATAGCATTCCTGACCATGCAACTAACAGTTTCATGTTAAGTGATTTCCCTTAGTTGGGATGTCGCCAGATCAGGGCGGTGAATCAGATTCCCAGTGTGCATAAAGAGGACGAAAGAAAAGATGACATCTGTCACAGAGCTAGTGGTTGTTGGGAGGTCGCCAGATGAAGGAAAGGGATCAAGCAATAACGAGACTAAGGTATGTTTTCCCTCAGTCGCGAAGTCTCCTGATAATTTAAGGACATGAGGAAATATAAAGCAATTAAAAGATAGCCATGCGATGAAGGAGTTAAAAGATCTGACGGTGGTCGCTAAGTCTCGTAATAAAAGTGCCCCAGGGAGAAAGTCCTTCCGACTAAGCGATTAAGGTATGTTGCAAGGTCGCTGTAAACAAAAAAGGGCACGTGCTTCAAGTTAAAAGTAAAGACACAGGATCATGCGACAGAGCGACTGAAGGACTGTTCAAATACATCGCTTACTTGTTAATGTTTTCAGATGAATGGAATACATCTCGCGACTATGCGATGAGGTAAAAAGGGAAGGTGTCGCGCAGTCGCCAGTACACAAAGGAGAAATGAAAATAGCTCGCGACTGTGCGACGAGGAAAAAAAATAGCTGTCGCGTGCTCGTAGTAAATAAAAGAATGGGGTTCTCACGCTCACGAGTGGGCGACTAAGTCAAAAAGCAGCTCTCATCGCCCGGTCGCACATAAAATGAAAGCTGGAATGTTAAGATGGCAAGTATGCGACTAGACAAAGTTTGCAATGAAAAAGTAAATGTCGCTCAGTCGTCGAGGCTCAAGTGGTATGGAAAGATTGCTTGCGAATGTGTGACGAGCCAAAGGATAGAATGCATCGCTTACTCACAGGAGTCAAAAGGATAAAAGGAAAAGTGGTGCGAGTATGCGGCAGACACAAAATAAAGTTCAAAAGTTAATGCATCGCTTACTCGCATGGATCAAAGAGAAAAGTATGAAAGTGGTGCGGGTGTGTGACTAACATGAAGTAAGGATCAAAGGCAACGCATCGCTCAGTCATAGAAGGTAAAAAGTGCAGTGAAAATGGGTGGCGACTATGCGATGAGAAATATAAAAGACGTGTCGCTCACTCGTGGGGATTTTTCCAAAGGTGAAAATGTAGCAGCAGTGCAGACAGAACGTGTGGACTAATAGAGAAGAATTTTTCAAAGGGGTTGATGGTGCATTCATTGTACGTTCACCATGTTTACCATGTCTAGAGCCTAGGTTGTTTAGTTTGTAGAGATTCAGGTACTGTAGGTGAGCAGAGTTATGACTGAGATTTCACAAGTACAGGAGGAGATTTTGGATGATGAGTGAGGTACCACTTGTTGTTGCACTGTTCAAGAACTTGATGGATAGTTATTTCAAAAGGAAATGCAGGTGAGCCGGCGAGAACAAGTGCCAGGACTTTACAATAACTACACCAGCGGCCACCTACAAATCAGATTGCAGTCGCCAGGTCGGGAGAACA
>MU228484.1:91641-107655 GCA_018584345.1 Thuja plicata
TAAGGCATTCTATCCTAATTGTTTGAGCTGTAAGGCAGTTCAGTGTATCTTGTTTCTGTAATTTCTTTGCTTATTATTGACTCTGCAGCCCTAAGGATAGGCACTGATCTAGAAAACATTCTGAATAGCTATCTATGTTCAAATTATTCCAAGTTATCAGAACCAAATCAAATTTAAACACTCTGTTACTAAGAACACATAAGCTAAACTTGTTTAAGGACCTCTGTCAGCAGGACACTGTCCATGTTATTGATTCCTTGAAGAGAGAATCATTAGGTTGTCCCTCCTATCAAGAAAAGGAAGAAGGATTGAAATCCTTGTATCACTGGTTTTCTGTCATATTTTAGATTATGATTTGAATGGTTAAATCCTATATATGATTATGCTTGATCATTTACAAGGTATTTTATAAATTTGGTTCAATAGAGAATACATGACAAATCAGTGTCCACAATAACAAATACTGTGATATCAGTAATCTTTCAAGGTAAAACCTACCTGAGCATATGTGGAGCTCAAAAATGAAGAAGGATGTTATTCAGTCCTTAGCAATTAGGCTTTTCTTGTCTCTGAATCAGGAGTAGAAGGTACAAGGTTCACATAGACATTTCAAGCATTGTGATTCATACAAGAAAAATCCCTAACACAAACATCCATTTTCATCAAGGAGATCCATTGAAGGCCATTGAAGGATTCAAGCTACATAGTGCCCTTTTGGTGATCTCTTCATCCACCTTATTCCAAGCCTCTTCCTATTCAAGAACCCATTCAAGATTTGGTGTTGTAGATCTACAAGAAATTGATTGAATACATCTCACATTCTACTTTCTATATTTTGGTGCATATATTCTTGTGGATCCACGGATTCAAATCTTCCATAAGACTTTTACAAGAAAGGCAAATTTGTGCATTTACTTTGTTTATATTTATGCAATTTCAATTATACTTTGTGGTTAATTCAAAAACCAAGATTTGACTAAGGCAAACCCCTCCCCCCAAAAAACAAACCTCTTTTCTTGCAGGTACATGTTTAGGACTATGGATTTGAAACCAGATTTGGATACCCTTTTTGGCCAACTTTCAGGATCCGTGAATAGATTTTTTTTTAGACCTGTGTAGGTCAGGGTTGAGATTAATGGGTTAGTGGTGATATTTGTGGGTCAAGGTCAACATTTTTATCAAGACATTTTTGTATCAAAAAAATATTTATGGGTTTTTTTCATCTCTACGTTTCTATTCTGGATCAGGCTTCAGATTTTCTAGAAATAGGCTATAGACCTCAGAAAACACCATTCTTTAGATCGGAAATACCTTAAGGTTGGTACATTTCTCCCTTCCATTTCAATTTAAGTTCTTTCTATTTCTAGATCTATCACATTCATTCCTTTCTAAAAGGGGTATTTAAGATCCTTTTTACCCTTATTTCCAAATGAATGATTCTTTTATGCATTGATCCTTTCTTGAGGATTAATCAATTTGAATCTCTCATTTGTGTATTTAAAGGAAAAAGAGGGAACATCTTATCTTCCCTACAATACAATACAATACAATTACAAATAAATGTAAAGATAGGGAAATCAACATAATAAACAAATAAACAAATCAATTAACAAATAAATTAATTAATTACATTTCCTTACCTTACATTTTGGTGAACCCGCGATAGACAATGCTTTCTTTTTGGTGTTAGATTTACATATTTTATGTTAGATCTTGCATGCATATTAGATTATCTTTCTTTTGTGTTCTTACATTTCTATTTCAAAGAATTAAAATCAACCTCTCTGTTTTCAAAATTAGTTCATTTGCATTGCTTTGGTGTATGAGCTTTACCACTTCTAGTCCTACTTATAGCATCCTGGTTAGAAGAAGTCGTAGACTTATGGGCTCCTTTGATCCTGATTCTTCCTCTCCTTTCATTAGGATCTAGGATGATAATCTAATAACTCATGATTCCAATCCTTCTATGGAGCATAACTCTTCTAATGCATCTCATGACGAGGATGACGCTTTAAGAGTTCCTCCTGAACAAGTGCAAAAGTGGTCAACTGAACTTGATAAAATGGGAAATGTGCTTATCCAAGAAAACCATAATGAAGATTACATCTAAGCTATAGAGGCTCTTGAGAAATTCCTCCATGATAATGATCAAGGTGTTAACTTCTTGCGTGGTCTTACTCATCTTGTGAATTCAAATGTTAAAAATTTAGCACAAGAGGCTCAAGAGTTAGGATTCACTCCTCTTGTCACTAGTGTAGGACCTTCTTTTTTTCCTAGCACTCCTACTTATACTCCTCCTTTGATGACCACATCTCTACCAACTACATCTATTCCTGTGACTGCTCCACTTGTATCTCTACCTACCTCACAACTTGCATAAAATAGTGTTCCTTTTACTTATTCTAATTCTCTTCCAACTGTGGTTCCAAATGTTCCACCAGTTGTGTCTTCCATTCCTGCTGCTTCCTACACTTTTCATAGTGTTCCTAATATTTTGATGCCACATGTTTCCTCTAATCATTCCACAATTATTAGTTTGGCTCAAACTGTGTCATCCTTACAACAACAAATTACATCTTTAACTCAATCCAAGTTTAGCATTCCTACATGTGATATGGGTAGTCCTTTATCCTTAGACATCATTCGTGCTACTATCCCTCAGCAAGCCAATATGACTCATCTTGAAAATTACAATGGTAAAGGGGATCCTGTTACTCATGTTAAAACATTTCAAATCCTTTGAAGTGATTATGCTCATGACCATAGGATCTTAGCTAAATTGTTTGCTAGAAATTTTTGTGATAAGGCTTTGCAATTGTATTGTTCTTTACCTCCTTATTCTATCGGTTATTTTACTAAACTCACTAATGCCTTTATCCAACAATTTCAAAATAACATTGCTCCACAAGTATCCTTATCTGATTTAATGCATTAAAAACAATACATTAAGGAAAAATTGACTGATTTAATTGGTAGATTTAAGCATTTGCATGCTCAAATTTCTTATCCTATTCCTGATATCAATATTCAACATATGTTTATTTCAAATTTACAAAACGATATTAGAGATAAGATTCTTCTTACTGAATTTACCTCCTTTCAACAACTTTGTGCAACACTTCACCATTATCAATTACAAGTGAGTCAGTTTGAGAGCAATACTCCAATGGCTCCTGTTCCAGTTGATAAGAGTGATGCTCCTCCTAATCCTAATAATTTTTAGAAACCTAACAATTATGTCAATATTAATAAACATATGAATGTGGTTTCTAATCAAGTTGTTGTTACATCCAATAATGCTACTTCTGCATCCACTTCTTTCTGCATGAATCGTACGTTTACTACTCTCTATGAAACTTTGCATTCTATAATGAGTAGGTTGTTAAGTGCTAATATGATTACCTTTCCTCCTATTCAACCTCTTCTCCCTACCAGGATAGCATCAAAATCATTTGATTCTAAAGCTTTTTACCAATACCATCACTAGAATGGCCATGATACAAAAAAATGTTATTCTCTAAAGCATAAAATTCAAGATTTAATCAATTCCAAAGCTTTGACTGTTGATAATTTTGATGGTAACGAGAACAAATCCGTCTCTCCTCCTAATCAATACCTTAAAATGTATATGAATCATTTACCTACACATAATACTAATACTATAGCTCAACCATCTTCTATGGATATTTTTTATGATTCAAAGATGGATGATATTAATCACATTGTTAATGATCTGGAGAGTGTTGTTTCATCACAACCTATTATTCAAGATCCTTCACCTCCACTTCAACTTCAATTTCCACCTAAACCTGAAAACAAACCAAGGATAAGTGACCTAGGGAACTTTTATTACTTTTTATGATTCTGAAATGATTAAGGCTCCCGATGGTCCCCTTTATATCTATGCTAGGATTGCTAAGATACCTACTCGTGGTTGTCTAGTTGATCCCACATCTTTAATAATTTTCATTACTGAGGAAAATATTTTTATGAAAAGCTTACAATGTGATTGTTATGATCCATCTGATGCATGGATCCAAACTTGTAATGGTTCTCTTTATCCTGCACTTGGTTCTATCAACTTTCCTATTGAACTTTGTGGTAAAGTTGTAGATACTACCTTCACCATTATTCATACTTCTGATCAATTTCAAATTAAATTTGGTTTACCTTGGATAAATTCTATGCATGCTATTTCTTCTCCCATTCATAATGGAGAATTTATTTAATGATTAATCATAGTTTATATCAACCTTCTAGGCCTAGATATTCTGTGAGCAATTTATTTTGGCCTTCATTACATGACTCATGTCTGCCTCACACTGATCATCTCTTTCTCTCATACCAAGCTTACAAACATCACAAAATTCCTGAGTTAAGCATACCTCAGATAGATCTCAACCATGGTCTTTTCCCTACTTCTTCCACGCCTCCTTTATCCATTTCTTCTAATTCTAATAATCAAACTTCTACTATTTCATTACAACCTATTGAGAATTCTCCTATAGAACCTATGAAGGAATATATGGTCATTCCTCCTAGTTCTGAAAATATGTTGAACAAAGAAAAATGTAACAAATCTACTAATGAACTTCATAAGAAGCGTAGAGCTAATGCTAGGGCCCATGCATATATTATTCAAAATTCATTACCTAATTTGGACCAACCTATGCCTAATGTGTTGGAAGAAAATAAGATTCCTAATGATGTCAAGATGAATGAGTATGATGATCCTATTCGCCTCTTTGATCCCATTTCAATAAACCTTGATGAAGAAGACACTCTCGATCATCCTATTGATCTTAGTGATGAATATGAGACCATTTATCTTGATATTGATCTACCTCATATGCTCTCAACTCAATTAACAATTACACCTAGTATTGAGCATTGTGATTCTCAAGAGGATCCTTGTTTGGAACTGGATATCATTCCTACTATATTGGATATGATCCCCCTTATGAGTTTCCCACCTACCCTAAATGACATAAACCAAGATGGGGAAGGTCTACAATATTCTTGATTGGCCTATCTTTCATTATAGCCCTTTTTGTGTTTGCATGTTGTATTGTGCTCCTCCCATAATGTATTTGCTAAACATTTGTTAGACTCTTTTATACGATCCTTGTTACTTCATTGGCACAAGGTGATAAAGGAATCAAAATTGTTTTACAATTCCTCTATATGTATCTTTACTCTTCTATATGTTGTTTCATGTTATGTTGTACTTGTGCTAATGTTCTTAAATGTTTTCCTTGTATAGTATGCTCAGATTTGCGACATGGTAGAACTGATTCTTTTTGGTCTCCATGTTGTGGTCTGAAAAGATTTGTCTTTGTAACTCTTGAGTTTTCTTTCTTCCATTGTGATTTTAGTTCTACTTTTTTTGGGGAAGGATGTCAATTCATTTGCAATAATATCATATTTATATGTACATGTTATCTTATGATCATACTGACCCCACGTTAGGTAGATCCCTTCTTTGTTCTTTTGTATGTTTATGTTTTATTTCCCTTGATTTATCTTCATTTGGGGGCATATCATAGTGGAAAAATAATCAGTAGAGTTGTTTATCTTTCTGTTCAAGCCATTGCTCCTGTTAAATTCTTAGCAATGCCTTTAACATGGGGTCATATTCTCTACTCACTTTTTCCACACGTACGTTCAAAATATTTTCAAAAACTCAAAACTTTTTCCCTTTATGGATTAAAAATGCTAATCCCTAAAGCATGGACATTTTACTTTTATAGAATCTCTTGATCCCTCCAGTTTAAATTTACATAGATCTGTTGATCCCTCATGTTTTCAATTTATAAATGTGTTTGATCCCTATAAGAATGGATTTCCTTGATGGGTTGACTAGTGAGTAGACACATGCACTAGGCGGTTCAAATCCATATTTCAAGTTACGCTATTTTCTTCTGTGGTTCACAATGGGATATAAGTTCTCATTGGGAAAGGTAATCACACCCCCTCTCTTTTTCTCCTTAACTAGTGGTGTCTCTCTTATCATGATCTTAGGGTTGATAAATACTTGAGTCCATTTGGGTCTTGATGGTTCTCTTTGTCCTTTTTTGATTCCAATAAGATTGGCTATTCTTTATGATCTCCTTTACCAAGACTTTTTGTTGAGTCCATACTCTTGCTAAAGTGGGGGCTAAATGTATAGTCAGAAAATGGAATCACTTCCATTGTAGACTGGTTTAGCCTTTTGAGTAAGTGGTTTGGGGTCATGTCAAGTTCCTTGAATGGTCAACCTTTTAGGTCTATGTCAACCTTGATGCTGACCTAGGTCAAGGTTGACCTCACCCCTGACCTAGGTCAAGTTCAAGCTTGACCTTGACCCAGGTTCTAGATTTTGGGATCTCACAGTTTCTAGATGTCGGCTTTTAAAAAAGTTAATTCCCACTTCTGAGTCGGCTGTTTTAGGTTCCAAAGTAGAAAATCCTAAATTATATTTAATATAGGTCCTCTCCTAGGGTTAAAGGATTTAAAATTGGAATTTAATTCTCCTATGTCGGCCTCCTTAGAATATTTTTCTCTATTTTCATATAAAAGGAAGTTTTCTCCTCTCATTTTCTCTAACCGCAAGAATCAAGAAAGAAGCTCTCCTAAGTTTTCTATTCAAGAATTATCATCAAGTGAAGTTCAAGCAAGCTAAGGATAAAGATTTGAAGCAAGCATCTATCCATATTCAAGAATTCGAGCATCAATTTTCATCAAGGAGATCCATTGGAGGCCATTGAAGGATTCAGGCTACATAGTGCCCTTTTGGTGATCTCTTCATCCACCTTCTTTGAAGCCTCTGCCTATTAAAGAAACCATTCAAGATTGGGTGTTGGAGATCTACAAGTAATTGATTGAAGACATCCCAAATTCTAATTTTTACATTTTGGTGCATACATTCTTGTGGATCCATGGATTCGAATCCACCATAAGGACTTTTACAAGCAAGGTGAATTTGTGCATTTACTTTGTTTATAGGTATCCAATTTCAATTATACTTTAAGGTTAATTCCAAAACTGGGGTTTAACTAAGGAAAACCCCTCCCCCCAAAAAAAAAAAACCTCTTTTTCTTGTAGGTATAGGTTCAGGACTGTGGATGTGAAACTAGAGCTGGATACCCTTTTTGGCCAACTTTCGGGATCTATGAACAAATTTTCTGTCGGACCTATGTAGGTCAGGGTCAAGATTATTGGGTCAACGGTGATATTTATGGGTTAAGGTCTAGATTTTTAACAAGATGGTGTTGGATCAGAATAATATTTCTAGGTTTTGTTCATCTATGCATTTAGGTTCTGGATCAGGCTTCAGATTTTCCAGAAACAGGCTACAGTCCTAAGAAAATAGCATTCCTCAGATTTGCAATATCATATGGTTGGTACATTTCTCCCTTCCATTTCAATTAAAGTTCTTTCTATTTATAGATCTATCACATTCATTCCTTTCTAAAAGGGGTATTTAAGATCCTTTTACCCTTATTTCCAAATGAATGATTCTTTTATGCATTGATCCTTTCTTGAGGATTAATCAATTTGGATTTCTCATTTGTGTATTTAAGGGAAAAAGAGGGAACATCTTATCTTCCCTATAATACAATACAATACAATTAAAAATAAATGTAAATATAGGGAATCAATACAATAAACAAATAAACAAATCAGTTAACAAATAAATTAATTAATTGAATTTCCTTACCTTACAATTCTTTAGAAAGTTTCTTTTTTGGTCAAACAAGGTTTTTGAAATGGCTCAACTACCAATGTAAATCAATATGGAAGCCAATGCAATCAGAGGAAAATATTTTTTTGAGTGTTTAGATACATTGTATCTTACCTAGAATGATCTAAAATTTTCATATCTTAGGTCTAAGGTTTGTTGTAAGTCAGTGGAGGTAATTCTATATAATAGAATAATTGAAGAATAGAAAAGAGAGTCAGCTGATTGCAAATTTCTAAGGGATTTGAAGACAAAGGAAGAGGGGTAATGAAGTATGATCAAGATAAGGAAGACAATACAATATATTGATGTATCTCAGAGTTTAAAAGGATCTAAACATGTAGAGGTAGTGCATTTTGAACAGATCATTTTCATATGTTGCTTTCTAATCATTGTAATAGTAAAATCCCCTAACAAGGTGGATCCTAACAGATCTTTTATTGTAAATATTCTAACAAGATGACATAT
Organism: Thuja plicata; assembly: GCA_018584345.1. Taxonomy (NCBI): domain Eukaryota; kingdom Viridiplantae; phylum Streptophyta; class Pinopsida; order Cupressales; family Cupressaceae; genus Thuja; species Thuja plicata. The sequence continues at coordinate 99,830 of MU228484.1, forward strand.
TAGCTTTTGTTTAAATTCCTCTAACAAGGCTACTCCTAATAGGGTAAAGGTCCTAAAAGGTCTTAGGCAAATCCCATAGCCTGGTAACACCTAACAGTGTTTTGTAAACCTTTAACATGGCAAGCTCCTCACAGGGCGTATTCCAGAAGAGTACTAATTTTGTGGGTATAATCTCACACTGTGATTTTTCCCTATTGGATTTCCATGTGATAAATATGTTTTTTACATTATTGGATTGATTACTCATGGATGTATGCATTGAAGTTTACTTATGTTAGTTATATGTTGTGGTGAATAAATTTAAAAAAAGTTGAATTGGTCAATTTTGTGGGGGTTACTTATTCACCCATCTCCTCTCAGTAATTAGACATGTATTAACAATTGGTATCATAGCTATGTCCCTTGATTGTGAAGGCTTAACAGCTTAGGGAGATTCAAATATGTATAAGAAGGAAGCACCCAAGTTCCCTAAAAAAATTCTCTACATAGGTAAGCAGAATGAAGATGCATTTGTCGGGCATTGGAGAACAAGCATTATATCATATTATAGCCAAGTATTCTCAACCTTCTGGAAGCCTCACTCTTGAGAAAATAAAAATAAAATAGGAACATATCTCTGTTATGATAGAAATTGCAATTTATTTGAGTGATGCTAAGTTTGTGGATATCAATGAAATGGATAATGCAAAAGATATGTGGGATAATATGGAAATAGTCTGTGGCGGTGATTATCATGTTCAAAAATATAAAGTAGACAATCTAAGAGGAAAGTATGACAAAATGAGAATGCAGGATGGAGAAAATATTAGTCAATACAACAAAAGGCTAAAGGAAGTTGTCTCTACTATAAAAGGAGATGGTGGTCAAATTGATGATGATGTGGTAAGAAAAGAATTGAGAACCCTTCTACTACAGTATTCTATAAGAGTCTCTACTATACAAGAACTGAGATCTATCAGTCCTACAAATGTGACTCTAGATTGATTAATTTGAAAACTTACAACTTTCAAGTTGAGTAATTTTGATAACAGTATGCCTAGAGTAGATTCTTCTTTCAAAGCTTCCCTAACCATTGGTTCAACAAGTAAAGGAAAGGAAGACTCTAACAATTCTGAAGGGAAACATGATTATGATTCTATCCTATATGAGGAAAGAGAAAAATAATATTTGGGAGCACTGCTAGCAAGGAGGTTACCTAGAGGAAAAGGTAAGTATGAAGGTGAACTACCCTTAAAATGTTTTTCATGCAATAAGATTGGTCATTTAGCATCTATGTGTCCTGACAATGATAGAAAGGAGAATTTTAAGAAATTCAAGAACATTAAAGAAAAGAGTAAGAAAGCATGCTACCTAGCAGAAGATAGAGTGACTCATGAAGAATCATACAAAAGAGATGATGAGGAGGAGATAGTCTTTGTTGCAGTAAAAGAAGATCCCTCAACTAGTGAAGATGGAGACAATGAGGAGACAATATTAATTTTAAGTGCGAATTATAGTATAGATAGTAGGTGTACACATCACATGAACGATGATAAAATAAAATTTATTTCAATAGAAGAATGTGATGGTGGTGCAGTTAGATTTGGTAACATTTAATCATGTGTATTAATAGGTAAAGGTTCTATAGCACTTAATCACACTACAAATTTTAATGATGATTATTGGGATGACGGATTGAAGTACAAATTTTTGAGTGTGGATCAATTGAATAACAAAGGTTTCAGGTTGGAATTCAATAAAGGTATGTGCAAAATCCTAGGAACTTTTGGAAATTTTATTGCTACAGGTAAAAAAAGAGAGGTAACTTATTTTGATTGAATTCTACTAATAAACACAATTTGATGGCTAATATTGAAGATAACTGGCTATGACACAAAATATTTTTTCATGTTAATTTAAAAAATGTGATAAAATTCAGTAAGCATAAATTTCTAAGAGGTATGCCTACTCTAGCTAAGCCTGGAAAGGCTATGTGTAAAGAATGTTAGTTGGGAAAAATAACCAGGTCTAGTTTCACAAGTAAGGTCTATTCATCTCATAATATTTGTGACCTTGTTCACACTGACTTATGTGGAATGATGAGAAAAAAAAGTTACTATGGAGATAAGTGCTTTATCTTATTTGTTGATGATTATTCAAGGATCATGTCAGTTATGTTTCTAAAAGATAAATTTGATGCATTCTATATGTTCAAGATGTAAAAGGTAAGAGTTGAGAAAGAAATAGGTAAATCACTAAAGTTTCTTAGATCTGATAGAGGAGGTGATTTTACTTCACATGAGTTTACAAATTTATGTGAAGAACATGGAATCAAGAGACAAATGTTTGCACCTAGAACACCTCAATAGAATGGAATTTCTAAGAGAAGAAATAGATCAATAATTGATTATGCAAGGACATTGTTGATACAAAAACAAGTTGCTCAAAATTTTTGGAGAGAAGTTGTGACACCTATTTTTTATACTTTGAACTGGGTACAACTCAAGAAAGGTACAAGCAAAACACCTTATGGTCTATGGTATGGTCACACACCTAATGTCAATTACTTGAAAAAAATTGGAAGAAAACATTATATAAAGAAGGATAATAAAAATGGAAAATTTGATTCTAAAAGTGATGAGGGAATATTTCTTGGCTATTCTACTAGAAGCAAAGCATTTAAGTGTTTGATCAAGAATACTAACAAGATGATTTAGAGTACGAATGTTATAATTAATGAATTCTCTGAAAAGAATGAAGAAGACATCAAAAAGGAACCAGAAGATTATGAAAGATTTGTTTATGTTCAACCGATGGAATCAGAAATAGTGTCCATGGCGACTGCATTGGTGAATGAAGCACAACTGGTCACTAATGATGAAGGTAACCAAAGAACAAAACTGCTACTCCCAAGTTATGTAAAACTCAATCATAATCAAGACCAAATTATTTGAGATAAAAAAAATGCTTGAATAATGACAAGAATAAATATAAGAGAAAAATACGTGTCTAATATCTAAACTTGAACCTAAAACACTGAAATATTCTTTGTACAATGATGATTATATTTTGGCTCTGAAAGAAGAATTAGAACAAATGGAAAAGGAAAAAACTTGGAATTTAGTACCTAGACCTACTAAGAAGAATTTTATATGTACTAAATTTATTTTCATAAACAAGCTGAATGAGAAAGGTGAAGTGATTAGAAATAAGGCAAGACTAGTTTGTAAAGGTTATGCGCAAGAAGAAGGACTAGATTATGAAGAAAATTTTGCACTAATTGAAATAATTTAAGGTGTAAGGATATTGTTAGCATATGCTGCTTACAAAGGATCTAAGGTATATCAAATGGATGTAAAATTTGCATTTTTAATGGTGTATTAGAAGAAGAGGTATTTATTGGACAACCAGAAGGATTTGCAACTAAGAAAGGTAAAGATATGGTATATAAATTGTATAAAGAATTGTATAGATTGAATCAATCTCCAAGAGAATGGTATGAGAGGTTTCATGCGTATTTTGTCAAAAAAAAAATTACAAGAACTAGCGACAATAGCAATGTGTATCAAAAATCTAAAAGTGAAGACATAACATTGATTGCTGAAATTTTTGTGGATGACATAATATTTGGCATAAATGAAGCATTGAGTGGGTCATTTACGGAAGAAATGAGAAAGGAATTTGAAATTCCTAGGATAGGAGAAATCAAATTATTTATTGGACTTGAAGTACAATAGTAGTAGAAAGGAATATACATAAGTCAATCAAAATATGTGAAGGGGATTCTGAATACTTTTGGCATGGAGGATTCAAAGCCAGTGGGAAGAACTATGATCACAAGTTGTAAGTTATCTAAGGAAGATGAATCAAAAGAGGTAAAGGAAACTTTGTACAATTCCATGATCGGTAAATTATAGTATGTTGTGCATAGTAGATCGAATATTGCACATATAGTTGGAATTACTACAAGGTTTTCATCTAATCCAAAGGACACACATTTGGTTGCAGTAAAGAGGATCTTCAAATATCTCAAAGGAACTAAAGATTATGGTTTATGGTATGGTAAGGATGGAAATTTTTCTTTGAATGTATATATTGATGTTGATTTGGTAGGAAATGTTGATGATATGAAAATTACAAGTGGTCGAGCAATCTTTCTTGGTGAAAGATTAGTCTCCTAGACTATCAAGAAACATAATTATATTTCTCAATCTACTGTAGATGTATAATATGTTGTTGCTGCTCTTAATTGTTAGTAGGAATTATGGATAAAAGAGATTCTTGAAGGAATTCATGAGAAATTAACTGAACCTATTGTTATCTATTGTGATAATACTAACTATACAATAAATCTTTCCAAGAATCTAGTGATGCACTCGAAGACAAATTATATTGTAATAAAATCTCATTTTCTAAGAGAGAACGTACAAGAGAAGGAGTTAAGGCTTTATTATGTGCCTACAAAAGAACAAGTTGCTGATATATTCACCAAGCCACTACAAAAGGATATATTTAAATATCTTAGAATTACATTAGGGTTTATACCCTTATCTGAAGTAAATTAGAGGATGATGTTGATTGCATCAATTCATATGTGTTTATCAAAATATCATATGTATGAGTTGGTGAAGTATTTGACAACTCCTAGGGGGATAAGTCTTACATTTGATATGGGAACAGTGAAATGAACATGCAAGATTTGGTAAAGTATACTCAGAGGTGATTGCATGATTTGACACTTTTGGCATTGTTGTCAAAGCAGGTGAAGATGTATTGCAGAGAATGGCAAAGACATAAGTGGAAACAATGAAGATATGAAGTGTTGAATAATACAATAATTTATCCATCAATTCCAAAGGGGGAGATTGTTGGCATAAGTGATGCAGTGATGCTAAGTGAAGCATTGATGAAGTTTGATATAGATTTGATGATAGGTGAATCAATTATTTGGTTTTTTTTTTTATGTCAAATACTTGACTTGATGTTTTAGTATGTTATCTGATATTGTGTAAGTGAATCATGAGTTGTAGTATTTTTATAGTATTACTATTATTATGAAAGGTTATATCATGGGTTTTGATGTTAAATTTCCATTATTACGTTTATTATGGAGAATTAAGTTGGTTATGTTTGAATGGACTCAAACCAGGTAAAATGCTAAACCAGTCAGTGATAGATAGTAAATGATTTGATTATTACTTTAGATCAATGAAGATGGAGAAGTCACATAATATTTTTTTATACATTTCCAATATTTTGTATGTACAAGCATGAATCATAATGTTAACTAGTGCATCTAGTTTAATTCACTGGAATTTGTTTTAACAGAATGAATAGGTAAACAAGAAAGAGTTCTTAAACAGGCTATGAATATCTGTGGATCTGTGATGAAATATTTTATGACTAAAGGATTGATGATTATTTTTGTTAAGATGGAAGGTATTTACATGATTTATGGGAATAATTTGACAATTCATTGATCAAAATATATGGTTGAGAAATCTTCTTCAGGAAGTTTCATTTTTGGCCAAACAAGGTTTTTGAAATGGCTCAACTACCAATGTAAATCAATATGGAAGTCGACGCAGTTAGAGGAAAATATTTTTTTGAGTGTTTAGATACATTTTATCTTACCTAAAATTATCTCAATCATTCATAGCTTAGATCTAGGGTTTTTTGTAAGTCAATGGAGGTAATTCTATATAATAGAACAGTTGAAGAATAGAAAAGACAGTGAGTTGATTGTGAATTTCCAAAGGATTTGAAGATAGAGGAAGAAACATAATGAAGTGTGGTTGAGCTAAGGAAGAGAATATGGTATGTTGATGTATCAGAGAGATTAAAAGGATATGACCATGCATAGGTAGTACAGTTTTAACATATCATTTTCATATGTTTCTTTCTAATCATTGTTATAGTAAAATCCCCTAATAGGGTGGATCCTAACAGAACTATTATTGTAAATCCTCTAACAAGGTGAAACATTAGCTTATGTTTAAATTCCTCTAACAAGGCTACTCCTAATAGGGTAAATATCCTAATAGATATTAGGCAAATCTCTTAACTAGGTAACACCTAAGAGTGTTTTGTAAACTTTTAACGGGGTAAGCTCTTCACAGGGCATATTCCAGAAGAGTACAAATTTTGTGGGCATCATCTCACACTATAGTTTTTTCCCAATTGGGTTTCCTCATGATAAATATGGTGTTTAAATTGTGTGATTGATTACTTATGGATGTATGCATTGAAATTTACTTATATTAGTTATATGTTGTGGTGAATGAAGTTTAAACAAGTTGAATTGGTGAATTAAGTGTGGATTATTGATTCACCCCTCCCCTCTCAATAATAAGACCTGTATTAACACTTAGTTCACCTACTAGGAGGAACATTTGGAAAACCATCACTATCTTTTGTAATCTTTCAAGAAAGATGATAGTAGAGATCAAATTTAATATGATAGCGACAACAAAAAAATTTCAAAAAAAAAATTTGCCTTCATATAATATGGCTTTAATATTTCAAACAATGTGTGTCCCAAATTTATATTGGGATTTGAATTAAAAAATTACACATACAATTCATGTTGTATTATGTTCAATCAATGTTTTCTATGTAGATTACATTCATTAGGTCCAATCTTACGTCTAATAACATCTCTATTGTTTGTATAGTATGAGAATTATCATTCCAAAATGATGTGATCAATTTCTTGACTTCATCTTCAATCCTATAAAAATGAGGAGGTCTACACATAATTTAGCAATTGGCTTCCAAGGTACTATAATCAAAATTCATTCTACTTTTAACATATTGTGATATTATCTTTATACTAAAACCAATATTAGATGAAAGTTAAGATATTTATCTTTTTTGGGGCATATTTTTACTTCAAATTTATGTCAATGTCAGTCTTCTTAAAATGTCCTTATCCACAGATCAAGATAAATCCTAGTCGAACCTAAAGCTTTCTTCATATTTTCAATAACATATTTTTATAGGCGAGAAAATTTAATAGTTTTTAATGTTGTACCTACATCCAACAATTTTAACTGCTCTTGTAGCTTATTATGAAGAAATCAAATTGATGTAAATTGGACTACTTCAAGTGTTTCAAGGTTATCAAAATAAGAAATTATTTCCATTTACTTTCTATTATTTGTCCTCCTCTTAGTATGTGAAGGTTATTTAGCACAAAATCCAAATATCTCCACATCCATTTCAATTAAATGATCTAATTTTCCATAATTAATTTTCATCTTTACACTTTTAGCTAGATTTATATGCTCATCTATACTAGTAGATGGAAGGGATCTTAACCCTTCTACAACATCCAATTCTTGAACTTAGGTTGATCCTTCTTCATGACCTTTTCCTTGAGCTTATACTTCTTGAGTGTGATCTACACACAAAAAAAAAAGAGAATAAAGAGACCTAAAAAGACTATACAGACTTAAATAGAGTAAAAGGACCCAAAAATATTAGAGTAGACATAGAAAATGAAAGAAACTACTGTGTGTGTGTGTGTGTGTGTGTGAGAGAGAGAGAGAGAGAGAGAGAGAGACAAAAATATTAGAGTAGACATAACAAATGAAAGAAACCTAAAAAGACTATAGAGACTTAAATAGAGTAAAAGGACCTAAAAAGACTATAGAAACTTAAATAGAGTAAAATGACCCAAAAATATTAGAGTAGATATAAAAAATGAAAGAGACTACTCTGTGTGTGTGTGTGTGTGTGTGTGTGTGTGTGTGTGTGTGTGTGAGAGAGAGAGAGAGAGAGAGAGAGAGAGAGAGAGAGAGAGAGAGAGAGAGAGAGAGAGAGAGAGAGAGAGAGAGAGAGAGAGA
>MU228484.1:116468-135730 GCA_018584345.1 Thuja plicata
ATAAGTGAACCTATGTCTAAATTATAGTTAAAATCACGTCAAAACTTAATAAAATATAAAAAATGGAAAAGTTTGGGAAGGGGAGGATGGGTAGGAGTACAAACTGTGAAAGTGTAGATGAGGGAAAATCTAAAGGTGATGACAAGGATGGTGAGTGGGTTTTTTCTACCTAGCCTGTGATCTCTCTACTGGAGCATTTTCTATTTTGGTCGATGTTTATGCGTGGGAAGAAATTTTCCCTAGGGTTTCCTGCCTTAGAGTGGAGATTTTTTTTGTGTGCAAATGTTGAAGATGGTGTGAGAATGAATTTTTGGGTGGTAGACTCTATTTACCTTAAGGAGAATGACTTTACTCATGGAATCAATTTGAACCCTTGTCCCTTCATTTTGGAAACTTGTCTTTGGTTGTAGTTTCTTCTTGTCAAGGTTTTTTTTATCCTTAATTTTCTAGTGGTTGCACAATGTTTTTTTTTCTTTGTGGTCTGTTGGATGCTTGTAGCTAGGCTCTTTTTTTGCATTTCCTAAGCTATCTTTGATTGGAAGGTATCTTCCCTATTTTAATAGGAGGGTTGTTCTTTTCCAACTGGCTTGGTTTGGGAATTTGATCATGATCTCTATTTTTTGAGGTTCTTTTGTGATCTCATTTTTTTTTTCTTTTTTCTTTGGTTGTCTCTCCAAGATTCTTGGGGTGTATCCCATGTTTGAGAGAAGAGATGGTTGTTTGGTATTTATTTGACCTCCTCTAATAAGGATTTTATCTTGGCAGTGTAGTGCTTTCTCAATTTTATTGTGTTGTGTATCCCTATTGGTAGACCTTTATTTTATGCTTCTCGATGAGTTTTTTTGGGCCCTTCTTCTATTTTTTTTGGCTTTATCTTTTCTGTAGAGAATTTTTAGTATTTTTCTAGTTGTGGTGGGCGTTGGGGTTTTTGTTGGCCCTATCCTGTCTAAAGGCGAGGTGGTTTCTAGTAGTCTTCAAGGGCCCATCTTGGCCTTTCTTTTTTTGTTAGGGGTGTGTTGTGTTATTAATTTTTGTGGCCCTAATGGTGCCCAGGATCATCAATATTATATTCTTTTGTGGGTTTTTGTTACTTGTAGATGAATTCATCTATGTAAGGCTCCTATTGAGGTAGCACCTGCCCCTATTGAGGTGAGGTTTCTTTGTGTCGTTACAATGTGGGTGTGGCTCATCCTTCTTTTTCCCTCTCTTTTGTATTATTGAGGTGATGACCTTTCTTATGGAGGTGGATTATGGATCTAGAGAGGTGGAGAACTAGTGTTTGTTTCAAGAGCTGCTCTTTTTTGTGATTGCTTAAATATGGGGTTGAATGTGATTTTGGTTCTTTTTCTAATTTTTTCATTCTCTACTAATATTATTGAGGTTGTATCATCTCCTATTGAGGTGGAGAAGAGTTATATAGGAGACTTGTGAATGGACTGGTGGGGTTCTTTAAATGTTGATAGGAATTTAGTTGTGTGATCCAAGTCAAAAACCAATTTTGAAGGTTTGGGGAGCCTTTCAAAACCCTATGTTCCTGTTACATAGATGAGAGTCTTTTTTATTTTTTTTTACTGATCTTACATTTCTTTACCAAGATATTGGAGTAAAAGCAGGTTACTAGAGCTTGGTTCAAACCCATGTGTATTTAGGTTAAGGGTACCTAGTAAAACCCATGGTTTTCTCTTTGTACGGTTAAGGGAGCCTTTGAAAACCCTTTTTTTTTGTATTGTAAGGCTTTGGCCTATTCATTCTTCATCTTTTTTTTTTATTATTATTATTTATCTAGGCTAATGTTTCTATGTTTATGGCTAGCTATAGTTATATCATGTTTTTCCTTATGGAGCTACTCATTTACGTAGAGTTCCTGATCCCTCTCAAGATCTATTTGTAACTAGGTTTAAGGGTCTCATCAATACCTATTTTTCCCCTAATCAAAAAGTTAATAAGTTATAAAATATTCAACATAATCAAATGAAACCAATTGCAATCACTAGATATTGATGTTACAAACCTAAATTTTAAAGAATCACAATTTTCTCCCTTCTAGTAAAAAGTTATGCAAGACTAATTGATTCTCACTCCTTAAAAATGTTAATTTTTTGTTAAAAATTAATTTTTGAAGGATATTGGAAAAATTAAATCCAAAAAAATTTCAAAAATATATATTTAGAATCTACATACAAAATGTCAAAAATCCCTATTTTACATCATCTTCAAATCCCTAATGGTTTAGCACCAATACATGTCCAAATGTGAAGGTTTTTTTTTTTATCAAAATATTCATTTTAGTTTCAAAGTTGGCAGCAAATTTCTTTTATGCTACAGCATACAAGAACTTATGGTTCCATATTTAAAAACATCTTTAGCAGCATAAATGAGTGCTACATAATATTTTAGACATCTCTAAACTAACTTTATAAATATTGCAATCGTCAATATAGTCACAACTCATAGTGCAGATTTGAAATAACTAATAATTTACCTTCCTCTGTAGCTTTTTGATAGTTCTTGACATTTATACTATCATCACTTCTTTGACATCAATGAAAAAGTTTGTTCAACAATATCCTCATTTTTCACTCATGGCAAAAAAAAATGTTTAACTAGCACAATAATAAAAATTTGATTTGTTAAGACCAAGGAATACTCCTAAGATAATCACATTAAGCTATCGTTTTGAGTTCATCCCTCAATATGTTAAGTTAGTAGATTTTAAATAACTAATAATTTATCTTCCTCTAGGTACTATAGAATTTTTATAGTTCTTGACATTTCAACTATCATCAGTCCTTTGAAATCAATATCAAAATATGTTCAACAATCTCCTTATTTTAATTTATGGCAAACAAAAATGTTCTACTAGCACAACAATAAAAATCTAATAATTTATTATGGCTAAGGACTACTCCTAACAAAAATTCAGTAATTTATCATTTTTAATACATTCCTCCCCATTTGACATCAATGGAAAAGCTCAACATATGACTCCCTCTAACTTGTGCATGTACTTCTCTCTTTTGGAAAGACTCCATCTCTAGTCACATACTAATTTCCCACAACTTTAATTTTTGCATACAACATTTTTGAAGGTCATCAAGTCCTCACCCTATTATTAATTTTTATTTGAGAGGGAGAAAATAATTTGAAATTCTTCTAGAGATACTCAAAAGTATCTTTAGCGAGAGGTTTTGTAAAAAGACCAGCAATTGGTAACTTTTTAAAACCATGAAAATTACTATTTTAGATTATGAATCAAAGTCTACATGGTCCCACTCCTCTAAAGGTTACCCTATTATTTCAATAGCTACTAGAAACACCCATTAAGTCATCAGTCCTCTCCTTTTGGGGATGAGTATTATAAAAAATGATTTTTGATACCAATCAACTACTCATAAATCTGAATTACAAACTCTACGAGGATCTATGTAACAAAGTGGACGCAATGTGAAAAATATACATCCTACAAATTAAATCCTAAAGTGAAAATCTCCTTAGATGCATATGACCAAGGTAAACATCCACAAGTTAGAAACCTTATCTATAGAAAAGGTTGTAATGAAGCCTAATGATTTGGGTTATGAGGAAATTTGGAATTCCATGAAGGGTTTGGCTGAAAACATTGATAGGTGAGTTGTTTTAGAGAAAGGGGTGGATAATATTAATATTATAATAGCTCAATGGAGGACAAAAATAATATGGATAAAATTATGAATACTCTCTTAATCAATGAAAAACTAAATTTAACACATATGCAAACATTGTTAGAATAACTAAGAAGGGGGGCGGGGGGCGTTGAATCAGTGGCCTTAAAAATTAATCCAATAAATGTTATACCACATATATAAACCTCTAGTTATCTTCAGTCCTATAAGATGAATGCCTTTAAACAATCTTATCAAATAACTACTGCTTGGAGTTCACTGTTAATCCTTATTCTTAAGATTTACCGATTAGTAGTCTAGCCTTTACCGAAATACAATAAATAACTTAGTATTTACCGATCATCCTGTATTAGTAATGTGTAAAGAAAAACATAAAAGCAATGAACCCTATACACATTTGACTAATGGATTTTAAAAATGGAAACCCTGTTAAGGGAAAAACCTCTTGGGACTGGTAACCCAAAATTTTCACTCTTCTGAAGTGAGCTCGGTGAAGAGCCAACCATAAAAAGGTTACGAACACACTGTTAAGTGTGACCTTGTTAGAGGATTTAAATAGAATAGTTTGTCACTTAATATCTAGAATTTCACTATGCTATCTTCATGACTAAACCTTTTGATACATATTGGGATGTATCTCAATATAGAAAGGACAGTAAAATTCTGCTTGGTTAAGAGACTTTCTGATCTAATGGTTAAACTGAAACAGTAAATGATCTATTCATATATACAACTTAGACTTTGCAGATGTTTAGATCTATTGTAATCTCCTAATACCGTTCTGATCAGTATTTCTCTTTAATACATTTTCTCCACTTCTTTATGCTTGGTGGTGTTGTTGCTTCTCTATTGCTCAGTGTCAGTAGAAATATTAGCTCTATTCTTCAGCTTGTTTGATCAGGACTATATGAAGACTTCTTTCTTAACCAGTATTCTCTTCAGCATCTTCTTCTTTATTCTTAACCCACCAATTCACAATGAATTATCTTGTCTCTTTTATAGACATGATTTTGACCATTTCTAAGTTCTTGTCTTTCTTGTTCTTGACATGATCTGGAAATATCGCCATTCTTGATTTAAATCTTACTTTAGTTTTATCTGTAGATTTCTCTTTGACAACTAGAATAAAACTAGCTTTAAAACTCTATCTTATCTCTACCTTTTAACTTGTCAATGAAAGAAATGTAATCAACCCGTTAACTCCATGTTTATCTCCTACTAGCTATGTCTTTTGTCATTTCTGAACTTCAATTCTTATCAGTGTTTAACTCCTTGTTTTCTCAGTCTTAACTTGACTTATCCTCGGGCATCTCTGTCTATCCTTCGGGGTTTTCAGTCCATTGGGAAACACTATGACTTTCAGTTCTTCTCACATATCACTATGGTTCTCATCGATAATTATTGCTTGGGTATCATTGGGACTTTTCTCTCGGGGTTCTCTATCCATCAATGTACACTATCCGTCAGTGTTTGTTGTCACTTGGTGTATACTAAACTGTTATGCATTACTGATAATATAACCATTATTTCTTTGGTTCTTTGAATTCTTTGACAATATCAATTTGACCAATCAATTATATCAAGTTGACATCAATGACAATACAATACAATAAATTAACTGATTTAATGTCTTGCCTTAACTTTCTGCATCTCGGTGATCATCAACTTTTTCATCTTCAAACATTCAATCAGTTATAGTTCATCAATCTCTCTCGTTGGCATTGATGGAAACACACTACATAATATTAATACAATATGAAATATATGAGTTGTAGTTCATCAAAATTTACCAAACTTATTGTTCTATAACCAATACAAATGTGTGACTCTCACTAAGCTCTTCTAGCTTAGATTTGATTCTTGTAGAGTATTTTCTTTATTCTTCTATCCCTTCACTAGATAGATGTAGCAAGTTCTAATTATGTCTCATCCTTTGATGTAGCTTCTATTTTTGATCTTTTCTCTCCCTTTGATTGTTCCTCTCTTGGATGTATATCTCTTTTTCCTTTGACAGAAATATATTTCATTTAATACTTCTCTCCCTTTAGATGTATTCTCTCCCTCATGACTCTGATGGATATTTCATATGGATATACTCTCTTCCTAAGTACATCTCTTCCTTTGGATATTCTCTCCCTTTGACAACAATGCCAAAGTCACTTCTCTTTTTTTAATATATTCCTTGAATTTCCTTTCCATCATCAAAATAGCTTTGTATTAATCAATAATATCTCTGGTGTTCAGTGTAGATAAATACCTTGTTGTGTATTGATAAATCTTTGTGGTCCATCTCTTTGCTTGCATCACCATGAATGATCTTCTAATTTTGTGTAGGCTGATGCAACCTCCTAGTCAGCTTAGTGAGCAGTAGACAACGGTTGAACCCATAGTCTCTTTCTTAGGTACTCAAATGTCTCTTTAGGATATGGCTTTTTTAATATGTCTGCTAATTGTTCTTTGGATTGAACATATTTTAGTATCACCTCTTTCTCTTGTACTTGTTCTCTTAAGTAATGATACTTGATTGCAATATGCTTTGTCTTAGCATGCATGACAGAGTTCTTCAAAATGTTAATTGCACTTTTATTATCACAATAGACAATCACTGGTTCAATAATTTTCATATTCATACCTTCCAGTAATTGCTTGATCCATGCAATATTAGAGAAATTTGCAGAAACATCCACATATTCTTTTTTTGCAGTAGATTGTGAGATGCATCCTTGCTTCTTACTCATCTATGTGACAAGTCTGTCACCCATAAAGAGTTCTCCTCCTGTTTTTCTCTTTTGTTCATCTACATTTCTAGCCCAATCACTATCGGTATAGACCTGAAGCTCAAATTTCCCTTCTTTCTTATACCAGAGACCATAGTCCTCGATATTCTTTAGATATCCATAATTCTCTTCACAGCAGTCATGTGTGATTCCTTGGGATTAGTAGAGAATCTTGCAACTATTCCAACTACATGTGCTATATCTAGTCTAGTATGAACAACATACATTTTCTCTCCAATCATAGATCTATATAGGGTCTAATTTACCTCGGGTGACTTTTCTTCCTTTGTTAGCTTGTATCTAGTTTGGAGTCCTCCATCTTGAATATTTTGAAAACTTCCTTGATGTATTTAGATTGTGTGATGTATATGCCTGCATCTTGTTGAAGAATCTGTACACCAAGAAAGAATTTGATCTCTCCAAACATTGACATTTCAAACTCTTTTCTCATTTCATTACAAAATGATTTGCATAATATATCATTACCTCCAAATATGATATCATCAATAAATATTTCAGAAATCAGAATGCTATCATCACTATCTTCTTTTAAATATAGATTATTGTGAAGTGAAGTTCTTACAAATCCAATACTTATGAGATAGGAGTGAAGTCTTTCATACCATGCTCTCGGTGATTTTTTCAATCCATACAAGGCTTTCTGTAGTCTACAAACCATGTTTCTATTGATAGGATCAACAAACCCTTCTGGTTGTTCAATGTACACCTCTTCTTCTAATATTCCATTCAAGAATGCAGATTTGACATCCATTTGGTATACCTTGAATCCTTTGTATACAACATAAAAAAGTAGAGTTATGACTCTTTATAGTCTAGTAATGGGTAAAAAGGTTTCTCCACAGTCAATACCTTCTTCTTGTGCATATCCCTTGCATACTAATCTTGCTTTGTTCCTTGTGACTTCTCCATTCCCATTAAGCTTGTTTCTGAATAACCATTTGGTACCTATGACATTTTTGTCATCTGGTCTCGGTACTAGTGTCCATGTTTTTTTCTTCTCAATCTTTAATATCTCTTCATTCATAGCACTAATGCATTCTTCATTTTCAAGAGCAGTATTAATAGATTTAGGCTCAAAATCATAAATTAAACATCTAGTATTTAGTGACTTACTTCTTGTTCTCATTCCATCCTTCTTGTCTCCTATGATCTAGTTACATGGGTGGTTTCTTCTCACATACTTTGCAAGTATCAGTTCACCTCTTTGTTCTTCATTCTTATCATTATCTTGACCTTTATTCTGATCTCCATCGCTCGGTACATCATCTTGAGCAATTTCCTGATTTTTGGTGTTTGGAGCCTGATGCTCAGGTGCATTGTTTTGTCTCTTAGGAGCGATACACTATTGATTAGGCAAAGTGTCAAGTTGTTCACTGTAGACAAACCTATTGTAGTCTTCTGGTTCCTTTTTTCTTTCTTCATCATTTTTCTCTACAAATTCATCTATTCTGACATTTGCACTTTCAATGAATCTATTTGAGGACTTGTTAAGACATTTAAAAGCCTTTCTTTTGGTAGAATACCCTAAAATTATTCCTTCTTCCCATTTGGAGTCAAGATTTCCATTTCTATCTTCTTTCAAATTATAACATTTACTAACAAAAATTCTGAAGTAACTTACATTGGGTGTGTTTCCATACCATACCTCATAGGGTGTCTTATTTGTGTCTTTCTTCAATTGAACTCTGTTCAATGTATAGATAGAAGTACTATCAGCTTCTCTCCATAATTTTTGGGTGATGCTTTTCTCAATCATCAGTGTTATGGCACAATAAACAATTGATCTATTCCTTCTCTCAGCAATCCCATTTTTTTGTGGTGTTCTCAGTGCAGAAACCTATCTTTGAATTCCATGCTCATTACAAAAGTTAGTGAATTCAGCTTAAATAAATTATCCTCCTCTATCTGATCGTAAATATTTCACTTCCTTGCGACTTCTTTTTTCCATAATAGCTTTATACCATTTAAACATCTTGAATGCCTCTGCTTTCTCTTTTAAGAATATAACTATCATCATCCTAGAATAATCATCTACAAATAAAATAAAGTATCTATCTCCATAGTAGCTCTTTGTTCTCATGGGTCCACATAGGTTAGTATGGAATAATTTTAGAATGACATTAGATGTGTAAGTTTTTCTCTTGAAACTAGACTTTTTCATTTTACCTTTTTGACAATTCTTACACATGATGGTTGGGTTTTGACATGTTCAGTAAGCCTCTTACTTTCCTTTTGTTTCTTATCCTAACCATGTGATCAAAATTCAAATGACATAACCTTTTATTCCACAATCAAATGTCTTCATTTCTAGCTATTAAACAAGTGGTGTTTATATCATCAAGATAGAATAGGTTACCTTTTGTATGTTCACGAGTTCTGATCAGCGTTCCTGATTCATTGAAGATCTTTTCCTTTTTATTTTAAAATACAACTTGGTGACTTATGTTATTCAGCTGTGAAACACTCAATAGATTATAGTTAAGTCCTTTTACCTAGTATGCATTTTCACATCTGATCAGATTATGCAACATTATGGTTCCTTTACCTTCAACCGGACAAGGTGAGTCATTACCCATTCTTAATGATCCACCATTATAATACTCAAAAATTTCAAACTTTTTTGTATCTTCGGTCATGTGGTGAGTACACCCACTATCAATAATCCATACATCATTCTTACTAACCTTAGATATGAGTGCAGCTTCTACATACCTTTCCTCTTCATCTAAATCATCCTTTATAGAAACAAATACCACCTCAAGATCTTCATCAGATTCAGTGTCAATATTCTCAGCTTTGTTCTCGGCCAGGTAACAAGCTTTCTTCCCTTTGTCCTTGTAGTCTTGATTATCTCTTCTATCAGATTGTCGATTGCTTTGGTAATCTCAGCCATCACCTTTGTCGAACTTATTTTCATATGTTCTGTCATTACTTCTGTCATCTTTTCTTTTGTTAGGACATCTAGCAGCAAAGTGTCCAATCTCTTTACAATTAAAACATAAAAGTGTAGTTTACCTTTGTATCTACCTTTCCTCTCTACAATCTTATAGCCATTAGTGCTTCAATCTCATCAAGTTCTTTGTCATCACTATCACTTTCACTATCATTTCTTATAGTTTGTTTATGACTTGACTTACTTATTTTCAAAGAATATTTGAAGGCGGTCTCAATAGATGGTAAGACACTCTTGTCAAAGTTAGTCATTCCAAATGAAATTAGTCTACCAACTAAGCTATCTAGAGCGACATTGTTGTTTACTACTGCTCTCATTTCTTGTAGAGCATAAACAAGAAGTAAGGTTCTTAGTATTTTACTTACCACTACTTCTTCTTCAAGTACACCTCCTACTCCTCGGATAGCATTGACTACCTCTTTGATTCTATAGCTATACTGAGTGATGTTTTCTCCTTCTTCATTCTTAGGTCATCAAACCTTCCTCTTAGGCTTTCTGCCTTAGCTCTTAGCACATTTACATCTCCTCCATGTACTAGCTTCAATTTGTCCCACATTTTCTTTGTAGTGGTACATATTTTGATGTCTTCAAATTCAGCATTGGAGAGTGAGGAATCAAGTTCTATCATCATAGAATTGTGTTCATGCTTTCCTCCCAATTGATCAATTATGTGAGGTCATGTAGGAAACACATATTCAGTATCAGAGTATTGCGTAATATCATTCCCAATACCTCATAGGTGAAATCTTATCCTACTTTTCCATGATGCAAAGTTGTCCTTGTTCAACTTAGGCACATCCCATTTTATCATCTTGTGATCTTTTGCTTGAGTCTTTAAACTCACTTTCTAAGAACACAAGCTGTGATACTAATTGTTAGAATAACTGAGAGGGGGGTGAATCAATGGCCTCAAAAATTAATCCAATAAACTTTATACCACATATATAAACTTCTCATTATCTTCAGTCCCACAAGATGAATGCCTTTAAACAATCTTATCAAATATATACTAATCAGAGTTCACTATTAATCCTTATTCTTAAGCTTTAAGGATTACCATTCTAGCCTTTATAGAAATACAGTAAATAACTTAGTGTTTACCAATCATCCTGTTTTAGTAATGTGTAAATCAGAACATTAAAGAAATGAACCCTAAACAATTTGACTCATGGATTTTTAACGTGGAAACCCTGTTAAGGGAAAACGTACTTGGGACCAGTAACCCAAAATTTTCCCTCTTTTGAAATGAGCTTGGTGAAGAGCCAACCCTGTTGAAGATTACAAACACATTGTTAAGTCCAACCTTGTTAGAGGATTTAAATAAAATATTTTGTCACTTGATATCTCTCATTTCACTATCCTATCTTCATGACTAAACCTTTTGATACTCCTTAAGATGGATCTCAATATAGAAAGGATAGTTAAATCCTGCTCGATTAAGAGACTTTCTAATCTAATGGTTAAACTAAAAGAGTAAATGATCTGTTCATAACTATAACTTTGACTTTGCCGATGTTGAGATCTATTGTAAGCTCATAATACCTTTCTGACCAATGTTTCTCTTTAGTACCTTTGCTCCACTTCTTTCTACTTGGTGATGTTATTTCTTCTCTCTTGATCAGCATCCATAGAAATATTAGCTCTATTCTTAAGCTTGTTTGATGAGGACTATATGAAGACTTCTTTCTTCACTAGTATTCTCTTTAGCATCTTCTTCTCTATTCTTCTAATGTAGAACAGGCGGTCTAGTACTACTAAGAGTCATCCTGACTCTACTCAAACTTCTCTTTAATGGACCTTATAGGGTATTACTAAACCCTACCTTGATGAACTCACTAAGATCTTCACCTCAAGTTCTCTAGAGATGGTTCCCACAATTAAGCTACTATTTCATATTGTTGAATCTATTGGGATATATTCCATCTCCAAGCTAAACCGAATGGTTCAACCTTAGCAACAAAACAAAACAAATTGCTCATAGAATACATGAAAAATGCTCAAGATAGTTTCTAAATACTTTATGTATTCTCTATTCACAATCTGAAATATATTACATGTACAATCCTCTCTCTATATCTCTTAAAAACTTTCAACTATATAACCATCTCTCTAAAATACCTCGTGTCCTCCAACAACTTCAACAACTTTTTGAAAGAAGGCATGGGCAATCAATAAATGACGCTCCCATCACTGGAATAGGTGTTTGTGTCCATATAAGACACAAGCACCATGTTAGGAGATATTTCAGTTGACCTAGCTGGTCATAAGTGTCAAATCCCATGTTTCCTTGGTCATTGACCCACATTACTGAATGCCAGTGTTGAAATTATCGAGCATAAGAATGAGTGCCGGTATAAATAGAATCCTCAACACCCAAGCATCAGAAAAAACCTGACATCTACAAGCAACCCTGATTGACATCACAAGGAAACATTCTTGAGAACCAAGTGTAACCTGAGCGACATCACCAACCGATATTCCCAAGCATTCAGAGCAGCATACCTAAGAAAACTAGTGCAACCCAAGCAAGATTCCCAAGTAGCATTCTCGAGAAACAAAGTTTCCCGAGCATCATTATAACTTCGTGCCACTTCACAATTATGATTCTGAGTGCCTTGGTTGGATTTATAGATATTTATAAACTATCTCCACACACACTTGAACTAAAAACTCTTGCTTCATGAACTCACTCTTTTACAAGCTGATTGTCAACTTTCCTTCATGCAATCTTTGCATTACCATTTTCAGATGTCTAAGATGATCCTCTTTTGTTTTTTTTAACACTAGGGTGTCATCTAAGTATACTACAACCCATTTTCCAATTAATTTCTTCAAAACCTCATTTATCAATCTCATAAATGTGCTTGGGGCATTTGATAACCCAAAAGGCATAACAAGTTACTCATAAAGTCCTTCGGTAGTCTTAAAAGTATTTTTCCACTCATCTCCTCCTTTAATTCATATTTAATAATACCATCTCTTAAGATCTATCTTGGAGTAATATCTAGCTCCACCGAGACAATCCATTAAATCTTCTATCCTTGGTATTCAAAACCTATACCAGATAGTAATCCTATTTATGGCCCTGGAATCACTACCCAACCTCCAAGTACCATATTTTTTTGGGTCTAGAACTGTGGGAACAACACATTAACTTATTCTCTCTCTAATCAACCCTTGGTCAATTAGGTTTCGGATTTCGTTAGAAATCTCTGTATTCTACTGTAGGGTCATCTTATAAGAAGCTTTATTTGGAAGTGAGGCTCCTAGGATAAGGTCAATCTGATGACTAATAGATCTCTCAAGTGGTATGGTAGTTGGTTGACCATCACTAACTATGGTTTGATATTGAGTTAACAACATTTGGATCTCTAAAGGCAACTCTTCTTTCTTATTACCCTCTTTATGCTTTGGTTTTAGAACTAAAGAAAAGCCTGGTCCATCTTCTTCTTCTAACATCTTTAAGAATTCTTTCTCACTGACTAATAGTAATTTTGGACCCCTTTTTTTCTCTTCCTCCTCTTCCAAGGTTGAATGTACCCTGAAATTTATTTTGTCTTTCTTGAAAGAATAGGAGTTCTTAGCTCCATCATGCACTGCAGCTCAGTCAAACTTCCAAGGTCTACCCAATAGAAGATGACACACACCCATGGGTTGGACATCACACAAAACTTTGTCATTGTACCTCCCTATGGAAAATTATATCCAAGATTTCTCATTGAATATTACATGTTGATCTTTGTTTAACCAAGTAACTCTATAAGGATTAGTATGAGAAATCCTTGTCAATTTTAACTTCTCAATAGCTTCTAAAGAAACTATATTATCAGTAGAACCTAAATCCATGATAAGCTTATAGACCTTACCGAGCACCTTGCATTTGAATCAAAACAAAGATCTTCTTTGGCTTGGTTCCTCCTTGATAGGTTCCATGAGGAGTACTCTACGAACCATCAAGTGCTCTCTCATCTCTGAAACTATGGTGACTTTTGCAGTGTTGCTGCTAGAACACTCTTCTTGTACATAGTTCACTCTTTTCTCTCCTCCTTGTGAAGTAGAGCTCTTTTTAGCACACCGATATGTAGGATGCCAAAACTATTGACAATTATAGTACTTCATCGAAGATAATTAAGATCCTCTTCCCTAATTATTAGTTATTCCTCTTTAACTATTATTTAAACCACTTCCTTAGTTGATACCACCTCTATTGTTACTGGATTATCCTTAGTTCTCAGTCAGTTTGGACTCACTATAATTCTTAGCCTCATAATTCCTTCCTCCATATCTTCATCTATGACCTCTACTGTCTCTTCTTCTACCTCTACTTTTTGAGTCTCGCTTCTTCTTGAACTTCTCTTCCACCTTGAGGGCTAGTTGATAGAATTGGTGTATAGTCTTGGGGATTAAGAGACTAATCTCCTCTTGAATACTCCATTTGAGGTCATTTAGATATCTTGCCACTTTTAGGCTTTCTTCTTCCATCACATGCGACCTTAAGCATAGCTTATGAAATTCTTCTGTATAGGTACTGACTTCCAAGTCTTTCTGGCTTAGATTGTGCCTTTTCTTGTGCAACTGCAATTCATAATAATCAGGAAGGTAGTTTTCCTTCATCTTAGCCACAATACCTTTCCAACTGGTTATGGGATTCTTTCCTTCTTTAGTCCTTTCATCTTGGAGAAATTTCCACCAAGTGAGAGTAGTTCCCCTCAATTTTATCTTAGCTATTACAACCTTCTAATCTTTGGTCACACTATCATAGTCCAAGTGATTCTTGAGACCTTTCTATCCATTCCATGATTAATTCTTGATCCATCTTTCCACAAAATAGAGGGACACCTTCTAAGGACTTACGACTCATTACCTTCAATGCTTTCAATAATGGCTCTTCTTGAAGCACACGGTCTGGCTCTGGGATCATGTCCTCCTCGACCACTAGTTTACTATTTTCATCGTCTTCTCTCATCAGTTCACTGACTACTATAGTTCTAAGTTGCAATTATTCTAATTTATGTGTTGTCTCAGCTAATTGATCCTTCAGGAATGTGTTCTCCTCTTTCTTCTCTCCGACGTCTCTCACCAGCTCTGTATTGGACACCATGTTGGATGAATTTACAAACTCTTATGAAAATCACACCCAAATAGTACAATCCCAAATCTTCTTTCTATTATACCAATCTGATATAGAACAGGCAGTCTAGTGCTACTGAGAGTCAGCCTGACTCTACTCAAAGGTCTCTTTAATGGACCTTATAGGGTTTTATCAAACCCTACCTTGAGGAAGTCACTAAGATCTTCACCTCAATTTTTCTATACCCGGTTCTCACTGTTAAGCGATTATTTTATACTTTAGAATCTACTAGGATAGATTCCATCTCCAAGCTAAACCGACTGGTTCAACCTTATCAAAAAAACAAAAAAAATTGCTCATAGAATACATTAAAAATGATCAAGATAGTTTCTAAACACTTTTTGTATTCTCTATTCACAATCTGTAATCTATTACATGTACAATCCTCTCTCTATCTCTCTTATAAACTTTCAACTATATAACCATCTCTCTAAAATATCTCGCATCCTCCACCAACTTCAACAACATTTTGAAAGAAGGCATGGGCGATCAATAAATGACCCTCCCATAACCAGAACATGTGTCCTTGTCCATCTAAGACACAAGCACCATGTTAGGAGTAGTTGCAGTCGACTCAACTTGTCATAAATGTGAAATCACATGTTTCCTGGGTTGTTAACCGACATTACCGAATGCCAGTGTTGACATTACCGAGCATCAGAGTGAGTGTCAATATAAACAAAATCCTCAACACCCAAGCATCAAAACAAACCTGACATCTGCAAGAAACCGCAAGTGAGATCACCGAGCAACATCCCCGAGAACTAAGTGTAACCCAAGCGAAATCACCGAGCAATATTCCTGAGCATTCAGAGCAGCATACCTGAGAAGAATAGTGCAACTAAGCAAGATTCCTAAGTATCATTCCTGAGCAATAAAGTTGCCCGAGCATGAGTATAACTTTGTTCCCCTTCACAATTATGCTTCTGAGTGCCTTGGTTTGATTTCTAGATATTTATAAATTATCTCTACACACACTTAAACTCAAAACAAGCTACTTAAGAAACTATGGTGTTTGTTCATGGATTGACCTTGGTCATTACAAGAATGCTGGAACAAAACACCTTACAAACCAAAAATGCTTCCTAACATAGGTGCTCCTACACCATCTTGACCCACCAATTCACAATGAATTAGCTTGTCTCTTTTATAGACATGATTTTGATCATTTCTAAGTCCTTGTCTTTCTTGTTCTTGACATGATCCAGAAATCTCGCCATTCTAGCTTTAAAGCTTGCTTTAGTTTTAATCATAGATTTCTCTTTGACAACTAGAATAAAACTAGCTTTAAAGCTCTAACTTATCTCTAGCTTTTAACTTGTCGATGAAAACAATTTAATCAACCACTTAACTCCATGTTTAGCTCCTGCTAGCTAAGTCTTTTGTCATTTCTGAAATTCAGTTCTGATCGGTGTTTAACTCCTTGTTTACTCGGTCTTGACTTTAACTGTCCACGAGCATCTCTATATGTTCGTCAGGGTTTTCAATCCATCAGACAACACTGTGACTTTCAGTTCTTCTCAAGTATCACTATGGTTCTCATCAGTAATGCTTTCTCAGGTATCTTGCTCAGGCATCACTATGACTTTTCTCTCAGGGTTCTCTATCAATCGGTGTGCACTGTCTGTTGGTGTTTTTTGCCACTTGGTGTATACTAAAATTTTATGCATTACTGATAACATAACCATTATTTCTATTGTTCTTTGAAGTCTTTGATAATATGAATCTAACCAATCAGATTATATCAAGTTGACATCAATGAAAATACAATACATTAACTGGTTTAATGTCTTGCATTAACTTTCTACATCTCGGTGATCATCAACTTTGTCATCTTCAAAAATTCAATCTGTTATAGCTCATCAAACATTATTGTGTATTATGATGAGACAACGTAGAATATGACACTTTCTGTATAGGAATTTCAACAAAAGTTGGAAAAATATTAAGGCTAAGTATAGAAGAGGGGTAGATGGAGTTATTTCTACTATTCTATCTCCTTGTTCCTGTAATAAAGGTAACACTAAAGAAAATCAGTAGATAGACATCAATTCCACCCAAGATGAAAATTTAATCAAAGAAATTTTCTTTGTGGAAAAGTTAGAAATTTTAAACAAGGAATGATAGGTCATTAAGGACCTACAACTCTTGGGTGATAATTATCTAGTATTTTTTTTGGCTCAATCTGTCACGATCCCCCCCATGTTTTTTTGTTGCCATTGGTATTTCTTCGAATTTCTTGCTTTTTATTTTTTGATTGTCTCACCCCTTATGATACTCCTATTTTGTGCCTTAATTCCTACTTTGTAAATGCATTTAGGCCGTTTCGCTTGTTATATAATTAAAATAATACTTCTCATTAAAATCATTATACTTTTGAAGAGAATTAAGTAATTAATTTATCTACGTTATCATAGGTTATGGTAGTAACCATTCTAATTGAATCGGCATACTAAAACCTCACAAAATAATTTGTAGTATGGGGAGAAAATTATTATAGAATTCTTAGATACATTTTTATCTACATCCTTTATAAGGTAGAGGCTAATGATAATCCTTCTACAGTTTTACTAAATATGTGTTATTGTAGTTTACCATGTTGATATAATTATATCAATCCAATAAGGCTCTTTATAAAAAAATATGTGGTATAATATTTATGTTTTCATTGATTAAAATAGAAATCATTCAAATTAAATTTATGTATAAAGAACTTACAAAATAATTCTTAACATGAGGAGAAAATGATGACATGATGCATAAATAAAGTTTTGTCAAGGTCCTCAACAATGAAGCTAACAATAATCATTGATCAAATTTACCAAATATCCACAACTATGATTTCATCTTCAAATATAATTATCTTATAACAATAAAACTCTTTTCATAACAAAAATTCATTCCCATACAATACTATTGTGTACATAAAGCTAACTATTTTGATATGCTACAAACTTTAGTTAGCATAAAAATTTCAAGAAACTCTTATTATAACAATATATATTCTTAGATAAAGTACTTGGTTTGTTGACAAAAATATCACAATAAAATATCAATCATACATGATGAATGATATAATATCCTATGTTTCATATAAATAAGTCTAATTTAATTAGATAAAATCCTTTAAACTATGATAAATTTAATGATATCTTAGGAAAGTAAAGGTCAAAGATTGAACTTAACTCTAGGAGCAATATTGATGATATTTCTAATGTTTGCATGAATATTTTGTCTATCACCTCGAATATTGGTATTTTCACAAATATAGAATCTATATTTTAAACGCTAAAAAATATGTTGCATATAATGTGTTGTACACTAGCATAAGTGGGAAACTCTAGTATTACATCAAGGAGATGATTGTCACAATATTTTATATTGAGAGAACAAAAAATGATAGAGATTACAAAATCAAATATGCTATGCACATGCATCAAAGACATGAACTGCAAATTGCTTAATCCATGTCATAAACTACTAAAACATCTTTCATTTTTATCTTTGTATACAAAACTATTGCCTTATTAAACATCCTACCAAACTAGGTATAACTCTTGGGTAAAGAAGAATATTATATTAATATCAACTATCTCATATAAAAAATCACTCACTCAAATATCATAATTTAGACCAAATGATACTAGGACATAATCATTACATCATGAATGTATAGTAATAACATGGGAGCCAAAGTGTCTTCTAGTGATTATCAATCAACTTTTCCCTTCGCAACCTACATTGAAATGCGAAGACTATATATTAGTGAAGTTTTAGAGAATATGCCTCTAGTGCCTAGTAATGATAGTAGGTGAAGTAGGAAGTTAATTTTTTACAAAATGAAATAAAATATCTAGCAATTTCCTCTATGGAAGATATTAATATAGATCCAAGCTTCAAAATGATATGTAGAACTCTTAATTCTATAACCCGTTATAGCACTAGCAAATACATAAATCTTAGTATGAGATTTCATAAATTAATTACACATTGCAACTTCTTGTTCTTTCAGTGATTGACAAATATTGTATTACATTTCTCACAGTCCACTATTAGCTCTTCTCCCTAAATTTTCTCTTCAAATTCATCATCTATAGCAATGATATGCCCCTCCATTAAATTTTATTTATATGTTGTATGCTTTGAATAAAATCCACACGTCTTGATGTCCCCATCAAATCTATGTCAATATACTTAAATCATTCAAATTTGAAATTTTTCCCTATAGATGGATGCAAGGTCTTTCATGGCATGTGATGCAGGAGCATCCTGGGTGTAAGGGCAATCTTGCATCACCCAAAAATATGTGTTTTTCTATTCAATAAGGGCTATTTTGTACAAAGTTGCTATATTTGGAAACTTACTATTTTTAGTAAGTTGGTCATTTGAACTCAGAATGTTCTAATTTTCCAGGTGAAGGTTCATCTTAGTCATATAAGAATGACAGTTAAATTTCATTGCCAGATCATATGTATTGGCAAAGTTATTAAGGATTTACTGTTGAGATTTTAGGGTGAAAAACCTTTGAGCTCAATTTTCAAGACCTTAGAGGCTCCGGATCGAGGTCGAACCCCCGGCTGACTAGCATTTTGCTAGTCAAGCACTGTAGATCGCGATCTCCCATTTCTGAAAAGTGGTTATAATAGCCAAACGGAGCTACGGTTCAAAATTTATGGCTTCCGGAAGTTGGGCTACCTAATCTCATATTTTGTAAATAT
>MU228484.1:141016-165490 GCA_018584345.1 Thuja plicata
CGACCTTTTTGTAATAAAAGTGAAAAATAATTAAATGCTAAAGGTAGTCGGCCTTAATGGCTAGATTTCTGGAACCTTCTCGGGCGGTGGAAATTGCCTATATAAAGAAGGCCCATAGTGTTGTCTAAGGCAATTCTGGGTGGATCTGAGTAATAATTCAAGGCTTTGTCCTACAGAATATTGTAAGGGGAATGCCCATGTGGCTTTGCATATTGTAATTCTGAAAGTTTGTAATTCCACATTTGTGGAGATAATAAGAATCCCATTTTCTGTTCTTGCAAATTGTTGTTGCTTCTCTGTTTCTGTTATGTGTTTGTGGCATTAAGGGGAGCACCCTTCATCAGCATGACAAGTTACTCTCTTTGCTTGGTACACGTGGTGCATTTAATTTGGTCCGTCTCACAAGATTGATGTAAATGAATGTTGCCTATACTTTTTTTCAATCGCATCACCTACCCCTCCTTCCACCAACCCTTAGATTGCTGTATTAATACATGTGCCTATCAAACCTATAATACGAACTATGACATTTAACTAAAAAAAAACTTGAAATAACACAAAATTTGAGATGAGGTCATTAGACTAAAAGCATCAATATTTAAATAATGATAATTAATTCTATATATCTTCAACATTATTATTTATTATTAAATATCACTAACCCTCAGACTTAATTACTTATTTATTTATTAACATCACTATCTTCATTTTTATATAAAAATTAAGTATACTTATTGCGTCATCTTTTTAATCAACATAATAATTTATAATAGGAGGTCCTTTTACGCTTCGATATTACTCATATACGTGGACATGATTTTATATGATATCTAAGATCAATGGTTGAATAGATGTGAACAGCTAATCCAACATTGGCTTGAAGGCGGACAATAAGATAGTCCAAGCAGAAAAGAGAAAATTCATGATAAAATGATATAGTCCAAACAGAAAAGAGAAAATTCCTGATACAATATTTGATTTTTATTCATGTATTGCATCAATGAAAGGCCTCGCATGAATAAAGTGGTGATACATAATCCAATCATGTCAATTGCTTCCTGTACGGTTTTTAATACGATTATCCTTCACAATCCATCAAACTGTCGGAGTTTTATAACTGTTCAAGATTTTATTCTCATTGATTTGCATTGCCCAAAAAATGAAGGACCAGAAAACTTATGTTAGTTTGAGCTGAAATTATTCAATGGCTAACAATACCATGGAATTGACTATGGACGCCCCTGGCAATATGAGAGGAAGATCCGTTATAAAAGTAAAGACTGGAGGGTGGAAAGCTGCTTCTGTCATAATTGGTAATTAGCAATCAGCGTCTCTGAATTCATGTTTTATTTCTTATATAACTGAAGGTGAAATGTTTATTTCAGGCTATGAATTCTGTGAAAGAATGGCTTTTTCTGGCATTTGGTCAAATTTGGTGGTATATCTGACCACCAAGCTGCATGAAGGCACTGTCTCCTCCTCAACAAATGCCAGCACTTGGGTTGGAACTTCATTTCTTACACCTTTACTTGGTACATACATTGCTGATACATATTTGGGGCATTTCTTGACATTCCTGATATTTTCATGTATATATACCCTGGTAAGTACAATTATCTGTTTGTTGCATGCTGCTTATTCTTATATGTTAGTAGGGTAAAATGTCTGCTGACTTCTAATTCGATCGAAAGAAATAACAAAACATTTAAGATTCACACTTAGTATTCATATTGGCGATGTCATCTCTCCTCGACAAATTCATAATTCCAATGAAAAACATTAATTGTAAAAAAACAAAATGAAATAGTTATTTGCATGTATTGTGTTGTTGCCGATGAACTGCCTATTAACAATACAACCTATTAAAATATATTGATCTCAGTTGAATGCAAACGTGTTTGATGTTTAAATCTTAATTTGATATGTTCAAAAGATGGATTCAACATTCCAAATAACCATCCTCTTTAATCTAAAATCTCAATTCAAAAGCATATATAACTAATTTGATTTCAGAAACAAAAATTAATGCTAAATATTAATTAAATGTGATAATGGTGTTCTATTTTGTGCAGGGAATGGTGTTCCTAACTCTTGCCACTTTGTTGAAACCTTGGAGACCAGCAGATTGCCCTTCAAATGAAGGCTGCCAAAAGAATTCGTCTCTAAATTATGTGACATTTTATTTCGCCTTGTACTTTGTTGCTTTAGGCTCAGGAGGAAGCAGGTCAATAATCTCAGCTTTCGGATCAGAGCAGTTTGATGATTCTGACCCCGAGGAAAGGCTGCAGAAGATCATCTTTTTCAACTGTTGGGGTTTTATAGTTTTCTTGGGGGGCTTGCTTGGTCAGACATTTGTTTTGTATGTTGAAGACCAAATCAGTTGGGGGGTTGGCTATGGAATCATTACCCTAGTACTTGTAATATCATCCCTAATGTTGCTGATACGAAGCCCATTTTTCAGACACACAGTTCATGCAGGTAGCCCATTGCAACGAATTTTGATTGTGATTGTTAGGATGATTATGAACTGGAAAGTGCAGGTTCCTTCAGATCCATCATTTCTTCATGAACTGAATTCAAGGGAATATGTTGCTCAATGCCGACAAATCATTTCCCACACTTGGCATCTCAGGTTGGAAGTTGACATAAACAATTCTTTCTCTTAGAGATTAGAAACCATTTCAAAACTAATTTTCGAAAAAGCTCTTTCACACGTAGTTGGTATGATACTTTGTGTTGTTTCATTGTAAAATAAGGGAATACTTAAACAGATGGCTTCTTTTCTTGATTCATATGAAATCATCTATTAGTGTTAATTAAGATGAGTCACCAAGAAAATCTAAACATACAGTATTATGTTTAAATCAAATTGTTTTGTTTGTTCATCTGTAATTATGCTCATTTAGTGTAATCTACATGATTCTTTTCTAAATAGCAGATTTCTAGACAAAGCAGCAGTTCAAAATGGGGCAAGCTCAAATCCCTGCACTGTGACAGACGTGGAGGAAACAAAGCAGGTAATACAAATCCTGCAAATTTGGGTGACAACCATCTTCCCAGGTACCTTACAAATTCAAGCAGGCACACTTTTCCTGAGGCAGGCAATGACCCTTCAGACACAAATGGGGTTTAACTTCCAATTTCCACCGGCCAGTATTGGAGCTTTTGTTCCCATATCAATGCTACTATCGCTCTTAGTATACAATCAGCTACTGGTTCCCATATTGAGAAGATTCACAGGAAATCCAAGAGGCATAACTATATTACAGAGGTTGGGGGTTGGTATATTAATCCACACTGTTGCTATGTTGACAGCAATGGTAACTGAAATTGAACGCCTAAAGTTTGTTAAGAAGCATAACCTTGAAGATAATATGCATGCAATTGTTCCTCGAAACATATTCACATTGCTTCCACAGTTTATATTAATGGGAATAGCAGAAACGTTTTTACAAGTAGGGAAACTGGAATTCTTTTATGATGAAGCGCCAGAAGGTATCCAGAGTTTGGGAAGTGCATTGTATGCAGCTTCCTTAGGAGTTGGCGCCTTCATGAACAGTATTCTTCTCAAATTTGTTAGCAGCATTACAGGGCGAGTAGGCCATGAAAGCTGGATACTCGATAACGTCAATGCATCACATTTTGACTATTATTACGGCCTCTTAGCCTTTCTTAATTCCTTGAACTACGTTTTCTTCTGTATTATGTCTCGCTTGTATAGATTAAGAAGGGAAGCAAGGGAATCTTCTGTGAATGTTTCAACCGATGATGAAGAAAATTTAGGGAATGACATCAATAGTGAAGACGAAATTCAGATGGGTATATAGTCATACAATAATTTAATATATTAGATCTTCGTCCAACAAGTTGGACTCAATCTACAAACTGTCGTGAAAGTCAGCATCTCAAAAGGAAATGTGTCATTTCCTACATTGGAATTGACGGGAAATGTTTATTTTTTTTTATAAAGAAATTATTTATAGTTAGTGAGAAACTAACATCGGTGATACATTACTTATGTTATCGTTAATATTAGATTCAATACTTAGTCGTCTTCTTATTCTATCATTATATTCTAATATGTCAAGTGGAAGTTCTGTTTGTTTTGCACTTCAAAATTTGTTTGATTTAAGTATGCTATATATTATATTTTTCATCTTTCATTTGAGCTTGTTGCTGACTTCTTAAAATGTAGGATAATGGTGTCAAATAAGCTTCTCTTATATCATAGTTTCTTTTCTTTATTTAGGAAATTTTATATTCTTAAGCAAAGGGAATTTTATAATTTGATTAAGTAAATGGATTTCTCATTGTTTCTGGTTTTCTATCTTTTCTAGATTTATAAATACCTTACCATGAATCCTCTAGCAGGTAATACAAAAAATGATCATGGTGGTCCTACCCTCAATGTTTATCAGATTCCGTTGGGATACAACATAACACCACCCAACTTGTCTATGGTTCCTTCCACTATCCATGTTACTCGAGTTAACATAACTACTGATATTGATGCTAATGGTCATGTCTTTGCTAGTGTGGGTAGTGTGCCTCCGTCTCCTCCTCTTGGCGATCGAATTATAAATACCATATTGAAAAATATGG
Source organism: Thuja plicata (assembly GCA_018584345.1). NCBI lineage: Eukaryota > Viridiplantae > Streptophyta > Pinopsida > Cupressales > Cupressaceae > Thuja > Thuja plicata. The sequence goes on from MU228484.1 coordinate 145,619, forward strand.
TTCAAATACAATTGCAGCTAGACAACCTTGTTAATACCACTAATCAATCCTCACTTCAACCATATTATCACCGTAGCCTGCTTGCCAATCACATCCTTAATGTTCCCTTTACCCAAGTGATTAAGATCCCAAAGTTTGACAAATTCAATGGTCATGGTAATCTATAGTTGTACATCAACTCTTCCACAACTCTCTATAGTGATTTCCATCACCAGGAGCATTTCCAAACAAAGTTATCCTCTTGGTCTCTCAAGGGGATAGTGCTAGAATGATATTTCTCTTTTTTCTAATTTTTGCATCTTTTACTTTGATTAGTTGGTGAATAAGTTCCTCCAATGGTTTCAATTGAACACTGGTAGTAGGATCATTATCACCAACCTTATTCATTGTAAGAAAGGACCTATTTAGTCACTCACTCATTTTTTCATGAAAAAACATTTGGTTTCCTCTAAGTTTCTTTATGCTCTACTTCACAACTATCTCCAAAGAAATTTCATTAACAGTCAACAAACTGACACTTAGGGAGAAGATTTCCTTTCTTAAGTATCCTACATTTTTACCTATGCACTCCACTTAGAGATTATCAACACATAATGAACTAGTTTGGAGCCTCTTCTTCAAGATATCGTGTTGATATATTTAGAGATTCACCTTCCTTGGGTTGGTCCTAGAAACAAAAAGTAGTAGTGAATGTCAAAACCATTTCTTAGGAAATTGAAAGAGACACACACAAGGAACTTCACACGATCAGGTGTTAATCAAACTAGTTGTTACTTATCTAAGTGTATTATAAAAGCTACTAAAAGATAATCTAGAAACCTTTTTGGATTTGATTGGTCATAGATAACAAATTATACCCTTATTGGTACAAGCTGTTGTCAAGTTTGGAACCTCTACTTCAAGATCTCTTGTTGATATATTTAGAGATTCATCTTCCTTGGGTGGGTCCTAGAAACAAAAATTAGTAGCGAATGTCAAAACCATTTCTTAGGAAATTGAAAGAGACACACAAGGAACTTCATGCGATTAGGTGTTAATCAAACCAGTTGTTTCTTATCTAAGTGTATTACAAAAGCTACTAAAGGATAATATAGAAACCCTTTTGAATTTGATTGGTCATGGATAAAAAAATCATACCCTTATTGGTACATGATGTTGTTAAGTTTGGATCCTCTACTCCAAGCTCTCGTGTTGATATATTTAAGGATTCATCTTCCTTGTGTGGGTCCTAGAAACAAAAAATAGTAGTGAATGTCAAAACCATTTTTTAGGAAATTAAAAGAGACACACAAGGAACTTCACGCAATTAGGCGTTAATCAAACTAGTTGTTTCTTATCTAAGTGTATTACAAAAGCTACTAAAAGATAATCTAGAAACTCATTTAGATTTGATTGCTCATGGATAAAAAATCATACCCTTATTGGTACATGATGTTGTCATGTTATTTCAATATTATTTAGTACTTAGACATGACATTGAGAATTGTGTGTTTCTAAAACATGTTCAAAATTACAAAGAAAATGGTACTAGCTGATTCAATGATAGAATAGAAATCAAACAAGTCTATTGATAAGACCAATAGTGATGTATAGATCTATATTGATCCCTTTCCTTCACATTTTTCAAATTTGTATCTTTGCATCTACTCTTCCACCAGGTAATGGTCTAATTGTCAATATGTCACGATCACTTTGATCTCTCCCTTGACGTCGAAAAAGAAGCTTCCTGATATAATTTTATTTTTATTTTTTTAGAACCTCAAGTAAGTCATTGGTTTATCCTTCTCTTCCATCAAAAATTATGCAAATAACTCCACCTATGATTCAGGGTGTTATGGAGTCCTCTCAAGATTCTATTCCAAGCACCCATCTACATCATATGTTCACCAATATCCCTATTTTCATTGATGACAAATAAAAAAGTTCTACTAGCACAACAATAAAATTCTGATAATTTATTAGGACCAAGGACTACTCCTAACACAAATGTCATTAAGTTAGCATTTTAAATTCATTCCTCCCCTTTTGACATCAATTGAAAAGGTCAAAATATGACTCCCCCTAACTTTTTAATGTACTTATCTCTTTTGGAAAGACTCCTCCTAAATCTAGTCAGATGCTAACTTCCCACAACTTTAATTTTTGTATACAACATTTTTTAAGGTCATCAAGTCCTCATGTAGCAGGGAGTTAATTCTCCCCCTCACCCTATTCTTCATTTTTTATTTAAGAGGGAGAAAATATTTTCAAATTCTTCTTGAGATACTCAAAAGTATCTTTAGCAAGAGGTTTTGTAAAAAGACCTACAATTTGTAACTTTCTAAAATGATGAAAATTACTATTTAAAATTATGAATCAAGGTCTACATGGTCCCACTCCTCTAAACTTTACCCTATTATTTCAATGGCTACTATAAACACCCCTTAAGTCACCATTAATCTCATATTGGGGATGAGTACTATATAAAGGGTTCTTGGTACCAATCAACCACTCATAAACCCCAATTACGAACTCTACGAGGATATATCTAACAAAGTGAACATAATGTGAAAAACATACATCCTCTAAAATGAAATCCGAAAGTGGAAATTTCCTTAGGTGCATATGACCAAGTTAAACATCCACAATTTAGAAACATTGTCCCTAGCTAAGGTTGTAATAAAGCCTAAAGATTTAGATTATGAGGAATTTTTGAATTCCATGAATGGGTTGGCTGAAAACATTGATAGGTGAGTTATTTTACAAAGGAGTGGAGAATATTAAGATTCTAATATATCAATAGAGGAAAAGAAGAATATGGATAAAATTGTCAGTACTCTCTTAAATAATTATCTAGTATTTCTTTTTAAGCTCAATTTGTCACCAGTTCCCCCATGTTTTTTTGTTCTCAATTGTCTTTCTTCAAATTTTTCATTTTTTTATTTTTTAATTGTCTCACCCCTAGTAAGTCTCCTCTTTGTTTCCTTAATAGCTATTTTGTAAATGGGTTTAGGCCCTTCCTCGTGTTATATATTTAAAATAATATTTCTCATTAAAATTATTATACTTGTGAAGAGAATTAAGTAAATAATTTATCTATGTTATCATTGTTTACAATAGTCACCATTCTAATTGAATCGACATACTAAAACCTCACAAAAGAATTCCTAGTATGGGGAGAAAATGAATATAGAATTCTTAGATACATTTTTTTTACATCCTTTATAGAGTAAAGGCTAATGATAATCCTTCTAAAATTTTACTAAATATCTATAATTGCAGTTTACCATGTTGATATAATTATATCAATCCATTAAGGCTTATATATTAACAAAAATAATGTTGTGATATAATATTTATGTTTTCATTGATTAAAATAGAAATCATTCAAATTAAATTTATGTATAACAAACTCACAAAAAAATTCTTAACATGAGGAGAAAATAATGACAAGATGTATGAATATAGTTTTGTCAACTTCCTCAACAATGAAGCTAACAATAATCACCGATCAAGTTTACCAATATCCACAAATATGATTTCTTGTTAAAATATAATTATCTTATTCCAATAAAACTCTTTTCATAACAAATTTCCACTACCATGCAATACTTTTGTGTACATAAAGCTAAGTGTTTTGATAAGCTACAAACTTTAGTTAGCATAACATTTTTTAGAAACTCTTATTATAGCAATATATACTCTTATATAAACTACTTGGATTGTTGACAAAAATATTACAAGAAAATGTTTATCATACATGATGAATGATATAATACTCTATGTTTCATATAAATAAGTCTAATTTAGTTTGATAAAATGCTTTAAATTAGGATCAGTTTAATTATATCTTAGGAAAGTAATGGTTAAAGATTGAAACATAACTCTAGGGCAATATTGATGATATTTCTAATGTTTGCATGAATATTTTTTCACTCAACTCCGATGTTGGTGCCTTCACAAATATAGAAGCTATATTTTAAATGCTAAAAAATATGATGTCTATAATGTGGTCTACACTAGCATAAGTGGGAGACTCTAGTATTACATCAATAAGATCATGGTTACAATATTTTATATAGATGGAATGTAAAAAATGATAGAGACTTCAAAACCAATTATGCTATGCACATGCATCAAAGACATGAGCTCCAAATTGCTAAATCCATGTCATAAACTACTAAAACATCTTTCATTTAGATCTGTGTATACATAACTATAGTCTTATTAAACATCCTACCAAACTAAGTATAACTCTTTGGTAAATACGAATATTAGATTAATATCAACTATATCATATAAAAAATCAATCACAAAAATATCATAATTTAGACCGAATGATACTAAGACATAATCACATCTTCATGAATGTGTATTAATAATATGGGAGTCAAAGTCTCTTCTAGTGCTTCTCAATCAACTATTCCCTTCGCAACCTACATTGAAATGGGAGGACCATATATTAATGAATTTTTAGAGAATATGCCTATAGTGCCTAATAATGATACTATGTGAAATAGAAAGTTAATTTTTGGACAAAATGAAGGAAAACATCTAGCAATTTCCTCTATTAAAGATATTAATCTAGATCCAAGCTTCAAAATCATGTATAGAATTCTTAATTTTGTAACCCGTTATAGAACTAGTAAATACATAAACCTTAGCATGAGCTTTCATAAATTAATAACACATTGGAACTTCGTGTTCTTTTAGTGATTGACAAAGATTGTATTAGATATCTAATAGTTCACTATTAGCTCTCCTCACTAATTTTTCCCTTCAAATTCATCATCTATAGCAATGTTATGCCCCTCCATGAAATGTTATTTATATGTTGTATGCTTTAATTAACATCCACATATGTGTTTGTGTCCCCATCAAATCTATATCAATATACTTAAATCATTCAAGTTTGAAATTCTTCCCTATAGATGGATGCGAGGTCTTTGATGGCATGACGAGTTACTCTCTTTGCTTGGTACACGTGTCGAATTTAATTTGGTCCCTCTCACAAGATTCATGTAATTTAATGTTGCTCATACTTTTTTTCAATTGCATTATTTACCCCTCCTTCCACCTACCCTTAGATTGATGTATTAATACATGTCTCTATCATACTTATAATAAGAACTATGACATTTAACTAAAAAAAAATTGAGATAACACAAAAATTTACATGAGGTCATTAGAATAAAGCATCAATATTTAAATAATGACAATTAATTCTACATATCTTCAACATTATTATTCATTATTAAATATAACTAATCCTCACACTTAATTTCTTATTTATTTATTAACATTACTATCTTCACTTATATAAAAAAAAAAATTTAATACTTATTGCGTCATCTTTTTCATCAACATAATAATTTATATTAGGAGGTCCTTTTACGCTTCGATATTACTCATATACGTGGACATAATTTTATACGATATCTAAGACCAATGGTTGAATAAATGTGAACAACTATTCAAACATTGGTTTGAAGGCGGACAATAAGATAGTCCAAGCAGAAAAGAGAAAATTCCTGATAAAATATATGAATTTGATTCATGTATCCTTCAGAATCCATCAAACATTCGGAGTTTTATAACTGTTCAAGATTTTGTTCTCATTGATTAGCATTGCCCTAAAAATGAAGGACCAGAAAACTTATAACTGTTCAACTGTAGGGATTTTATAGTTTTCTTGGGGGCTTGCTTGGTCAGACATTTGTTGTGTATGTTGAAGACCAAATCAGTTGGGGAGGTTGGCTATTCAATAGTTACCCTAGCCCTTGTAATATCGTCCCTAATGCTGCTGATACGAAGTCCATTTTTCAGACACACAGTTCATGCAGGTAGCCCATTGCACCGAATTTTATATATGATTGTTAGGATGATTAAGAACTGGAAACTGCAGGTTCCTTCAGATCCATCATTTCCTCATGAAGTGAATTCAAGGGAATATGTTGCTCAATACCGACAAATCATTTCCCACACTTCGCATCTCAGGTTGGAAGTTGATCTATATAATTCTTTCTCTTAAAGATTATAAATCTATACACAACCAATTTTCAAAAGAGTTCTTTCACATGTAGTCGGCGTGATAAGTTTGATACTTTCTATTGTTTCATTGCAAAATAAGGGAATGCTTAAACAGATGGCTTCTTTTCTTGTTTCATATGAAATCATCTAATAGTGTAAATTAAGATGAGTCACCAAGAAAATCTAAACATAGAGTATTATGTTTAAATCAAATTGTTTTGTTTGTTCATCTGTAATCATGCTTACTTACTGTAATCTACACGATTCTTTTCTAAATTACAAATTTCTAGACAAAGCAGCAGTTCAAAATGGGGCAAGCTCAAATCCCTGCACTGTGACAGACGTGGAGGAAACAAAGCTGGTAATACAAATCCGGCAAATTTGGGACAACCATCTTCCCCGGTACCTTACAAATTCAAGCAGGCACACTTTTCCTGAGGCAGGCAATGACCCTTGAGACACAAATGGGGTTTAACTTTCAATTTCCACCTAGCAGTATTGGAGCTTTTGTTCCCATATCAATGCTACTATCGCTCTTAGTATACAATCAGCTACTGGTTTCCATATTGAGAAGATTCACAGGAAATCCAAGAGGCATAACTATATTACAGAGGTTGGGGGTTGGTATGTTAATCCATACTGTTGCTATGTTGACAGCAATGGTAACTGAAATTGAACGCCTAAAGTTTGTTAAGAAGCATAACCTTGAAGATGATATGCATACAATTGTGCCTCGAAACATATTCACATTGCTTCCACAGTTTATATTAATGGGAATAGCAGAAACCTTTTTACAAGTAGGGAAACTGGAATTCTTTTATGATGAAGCGCCACAAAGTATCCAGAGTTTGGGAAGTGCATTGTATGCAGCTTCCTTAGGAGTTGGCGCCTTCATCAACAGTACTCTTCTCAAATTTGTTAGCATCATTACAGGGCGAGTAGGCCATGAAAGCTGGATACTCGATAACGTCAATGCATCACATTTTGACTATTATTACGGCCTCTTGGCCTTTCTTAATTCCTTGAACTACATTTTCTTCTGTATTTTGTCTCGCTTGTATAGATTAGGAAGGGATGCAATGGAATCTTCTCTGAATGTTTCAACCGATGATGTAGAAAATTTAGGGAATCATATCAATAGTGACGACGAAATTCAGATGGGTATATAGTCATACAAAAATTTAATATATTAGATCTTCGTCCGACGAGTTGGACTCAATCTACAAACTGTTGTGAAAGTCAACATCTCAAACGGAAATGTGTCATTTCCTACATTGGAAATGACGGGAAATGTTTATTTATTTTTTATAAAGAAATTATTTACAGTTAGTGAGAAACTAACATGGGTCATAACATTACTTATGTTATCCTTAATATTAGATGCAATGCTTAGTCTTCTTTTTATTCTATCATTATATTCTAATAGGTGAATTGGAAGTTCTATTTGTTTTGCACTTCAAAATTTGTTTGATTTAATACATACTATATTTTGCAGCTTTCATTTGAGCTTGGTGTTGACTTCTTAAAAGGTAGGATAATGATGTCAAATAAGCTTCTCCTTTATCATAGTTTCTTTTTATTTATTTAGGAAATTTTATATTCTTAAGTAAAGGGAATTTTATAGTTTGATTAAGTAAATGGATCTGTCAATGTCTTTGGCTTTCTAGCTGGTCTACATTGATAAATGCCTTACCATCAATCCTCTACCAGGTAATACAAGAAATGATCATGTTTGTCCTACTGTCAATGTTTGTCAATTTCCCTTGGGGTAAAACAAACCACAACCCAACTCAGCTATGGTTGCTTCCACTATCCATTCTACTGGAGTTAACACAACTACTGATATTGATGCTAATGCTGATTTCTTTTCTAGCATGGGTAGTGTGCCTCCATCTCCTCCTCTTGGCGATCCAATTATAAATACCATATTCCATAATATGGTTCAGATATAATTGCAGCTAGCCAATCTAGCTTATACCACCAATTATTTCTTAGTTCAACTATATTATCACCATAGCATGCTTGTCAATCACATCCGTAATGCTCCCTTAACCGAAGTGGTTGAGATCCCAAAGTTTGACAAATTCAATGGTGATGGTAATCCCTAGTTGTACATCAACTCTTCTACCACTCCCTATAGTGATTTCCATCACGAGGAGCATTTCCAAACTAAGTTATCCTCTTGGTATCTCAAGGGGATATTGCTAGAATGATATTGCTCTTTTCTTAATTGTTGCATATTTTCCTTTGACCAGTTGGTGAATAAGTTCCTCCAATGGTTTCAACATAACATTGGTAGCAGGATCATTATCACCGAACTTACTCACTGCGAGCAAGGAGCTAATTAGTCACTCACTTATTTCTTCATTAGAAACCATTTGTTTTCCTCTAATTTTCCTTATTCTCTTATTCACAATTATCTCCAAATAAATTTCATCAATAGTCTGCAACCGACACTTAGGGAGAAGATTTCCTTTCTTAAGTATCCTACATTTTTTTACCTATACACTGCACTCAAAGATTATCAATACACAATGAACTAGTTTGGAGCCTTTGCTTCAAGCTCTCGTGTTGATATATTTAGAGCTTCATCTTCCTTGCATGGGTCCTAGAAAAAAAAGTAGTGACAAATGTCAAATCTATTTCTTAGGAAATTGAAAGAAACACACAAGGAACTTACATGATTAGGTGTTAATCAAACTAGTTGTTTCTGATCTAAGTTTATTTCAAAAACTACTAAAGGATAATCTAGAAACCATTTTGGATTTGATTTCTCATGGATAACAAACCATACCCTTATTGGTACATTATGTAGTCAAGTTATTTCAATATTATTGAGTACTTAGACATGACACTGAGCATTATGTGTTTCTAAAACATGTTCAAAATTACAAAGACAATGGTACTAGCTGATTCAATGACAGAATAGAAATCTACCAATTCTATTGATAAGACCAATAGTGAGATCTATATATCTATATTGATTCCTTTCCTCCACATTTGTCAACTTTTATCTTTGGATCGTTTCTTCCATCAGGTGATGGTTTTATTATCCCTATGTCACCATCACTTTGATCTCTCCCTTGAGGTAGAAAAAGAAGCTTCCTGATATTAAAAAAAATTATATTTTTGTAGCACCTCAAGTAAGCCATTGGTTGATCCTTCTCTTCCACCAGAAATGATGCAAATAACTCCACCTGTGATGCAAGTTGTTATGGAGTTCTCTGAAGATTCTATTCCTAGCACCCATCTACATCATAACTACCTTGCACATGAGCGTAAGTGTCATGAATTGGTGATGGGTAGGAAACAAGAGGCTACTTTGAAGGCTAAAGATTAGTCTTTGGTTTTTTATCCTTCACCAATCTCATCCATTTTTTTTTTCTTACTTCTCTTTTCATTGATGCTTCTATTTCCACTCTAGCCATTATTTTTAATCCAACTTATTTGGTAAGTATCAATGAAACTCATCCTAAGATGGTACAAGTGTTCATTTTCCCTTCCTTTAGCCACCTTTTATCATCACTCTTCTAAGCATCCATCCATTTTCACAACCCATAGACATGCTTCATATGGAAGTGGTGTCTAGTGTAGTCTAATCTAATCATTTTATTTCCTCATTGTTCCCTCATTTTAACTTTCCTTAGGTCCTCTAACTTTCCATAGGTGATTTAATATTTCATCTTCACCACCTAAGAATAATTTTAAGTAGGGCCCTTTACCCAAGTTTTTTCATAGGAAATCAACTCTTTTGGTTTCTTTATCTACATTGGTTCTTTTTGGTAAGGAGTTTCACCTTCTCTAGAGTTATTTATCTATCCCTTTTTTAGAGGTCTATTTTACATCTACTATTTCTAATCCTTTGATTGAGTTACCTCACACTCCTTGGGATTTTATTATTGACTCTTTGGGAGACACCTTAGTGTCATCAACTATCTTCATGATATCATTGACTCTTTTCTCACATCATTTGTTGGATGATAATCTCAAACTAGGCTTATATTTGTCTCTCATTACATGTGAGATGTTGGACACTATTTTGGGTATCACTCCTATGTACAAGCTCATTCTCCCTTCCTATATGATCAAGCTAAGTAGGATAATGATTTCATAGTGGACAATGTTTGAACAGTGCATCTACATATCTTTTGGTTGGACTGTGTGTTTATTTGTCTTTGTGATCCCACATACTTGTATTTATGTTTTGTTTTTTTTCCTCTCCTGAAGGGCCCAAGTTACTCCATAGGTACTTGTCAATAGGTGATAATATTAGTCATACACATATTTTATTTGTATCATTATTTTTCTTTTTTCATATATTTATTTTTGACATTTGGGGATGATGCAAAGTGGTGGAAGCATTTGGGTTTTTTCCATGTTGACCCAAAAAAATTTTATCTTTGTTTGCATGTGCTCTTCTTCATATGATTTGAAATCTTTGGGAACGTGGCGATTGATTCATATTTAGCTGCTGTAAATTCTACTAACCCCAAATAGTTAGATCTCCCAATCTATTGTTATTCTTGTGAATTTTTTAGCTCCCAGTACTATTTGTTGCCATGTAGCATTCCTTAGAGACATCACAATATATTTTTAGCGAACAACATATCTTCTTTATAGAATGACTTTTGTTCCTGTGTATGTAGAACAAATCATTCAAGGGGAGTTATCTATCTATATCTTGATCTAATTTATATACATCTCATGATCTCTTATTTATCTCTATTTTTATTTGATCTCTTTTCTCATGAGTGTTTACATATACATCACCAAGCATGGGCACCAAACCATTGCACTTTATCTTATGGCCATTTATATCTTATTATCTCCGTTCTATGGCATATCACAACTTTTCATAGATCAGTATCATCATCACATGGTCCTTAACATATTATAAAGTTCCACCTCAATGTTATCTAAATATTTTTTATCACATCTAGTGGCCTTTATCTCTATCTTATATCTATGAGCAATTTTTATATCTAACTTTTCACTTTTCATCTACTAAGTTTGTATGCAACTAAAATGTTATGATGATATGACTAAACATTATTTCACAAAGTTTTTATTTGGATATTTATCCTGGGGTGACTTTTCATGGATACAAGACTCTACTTCCCCTTTGCATCTTGGGTATTTCTCTCTTAATCCACTTTACTTTATCTTGCATCTTGTTTATGATGTGCTCATTAAAATGGAGGCAAATATCACATCCAAAATTGCACTCCATGAAATTTCATGTTACATAGAATTTCAACTTTAGATGACTCTAAGACAATGTAAACCTTCCATTTTTTTCAAACTATATAGCTATTTTTTCAACTGTTTAGTCTAGATTATGCCTGGACATGTATGCACCACAGAGATAATTGCACACCACACACTCATCCTATGAATATATATGACCAAGTATTCCATTGTAGCATTACACTCTATGTTTCTTTACATTATAATGTGTCTTAAATTGATGCTAGGATGATGCACAATCCCTTAGCCCTTACTAATTTGATCATATTTAATCCATATTCACACCATCTATGAATATCTTGCTCATACAATCACTTTTTCACACTTTCACCGACATTATTGCACTTTATATGCCACATTTACACTATGATCAAATGAACATTGTTTCCTATGGAAGCTCGATGGACATGGGGGACACCACAATTCCTTAGTCTTGTAAGGTATTTATCTTCTGGGGTTGAAGTGAGGCGAATTGTTTTTGTTTTCCCTATACATTTACTATATTTAATGTAGGATATCAATTATTGTATTTTCATTACATAATCTCTTTTCATCTTCACAATTAATATCTTGTTCATAGGCTATCTCTAGAGTTGGAAATACCAAATGGGTGTTTAACCATGGAAAACCTATAAAAAAAATCCACCCCAACATTCTATCTTCTATCTTGTGTGAATGTGTACAAAAAAGAAGGTTGTAGTTCATACTAGGGAATTCACAGCTTGCACACATTGTAAGTATTCCTTCTTATTTTTTATTTCAATTATATCTTTCTTGCAATGTCCTTTGTTTATATTTTCATTTTATTGTATTTAGCATAAAAAAATAGACACAAGTTTTCTAATACTTATTGGTATGGCTATTGTAATTCTATGTATATAGAAAAACTATTTCATATGGTATCATCCTTGACCTATGTACACGTTCATGGTAGATATTTTTTGGAATTGTGTCGAAGGTCCTTATAACTTGTGTTTTTGTCTTTTGTAGTCTAAATATTTTAACTCTTTAGTCTCCATAGGTCATGCACATGTTATCTTTTTAGTGAGAAAACTTAGAGATCGTAGCACCTTAAAAGTTGATTTGAGTGTATGTTTGTATTTCAAATCCTTGAGGTCTCTAACCACCCTTTATAATAGTTTTATTTTCTATTGAATACATAGATATGTTAATAGGGAAGTGAATGAGCATTTAAATTTAATGATATATTGAACTTAAAATCCTTTAATTAATGTGGTAGAAAAATAGCTAGAAGCAGATTAGAATGAATAGAAATTCAAATATTTTTACATGGAAAACCAAAAAAGGGAAAAAAAAATGGTGAAGATTAACTCACAATATATGTAACTGGTAATATATTTATTTTTCTATGGCTCATAGCCAAGGAAGTGCATTTCTCCCTAACTTGTAGATTAGGGCACATTGTCCTAGGGTGAGATACAAATCACTTGTGGACTAAAGATCGCTTCTTCAGGGAAAGATACAAAATTATTTATAATTTAAAATGTGAAATGAATTTCTATAGAAGAACATCCAATATATGCAGATGATGTAATCCCTTTAAAACATAAATAATAGATAACACAAATTTTCATACTTCACACTTATTTGATTCTTCACTGTCCTATTTTTTGCATTATACAAACTTCAGATAAATTCTCACATCATAATTATAATTCACCCATATTGAAATAAATTTCCCTTCCTTATGTATCCTCTACATGTACACAAATAATCCATTAAGTTGGTCCAACAAAAATTAACAAATGGAATATCATGACAAAAAATAGGTACTGCCCTTCAAACATGTGCCTTAATAATCAAATTAGGTTATAGATCAACCTATCTCTTTAAAAAACTCTTAATTGTATCTTAATAAATTCTTATGGTTGGCACAAAGATTTGGAACCATCTTAATCTAGATGAAAAATGACTAGATATCCCAAAAATAATGCTTTTGTTATTATCAACCTTTATAACTTCAGAGAGATATGTAAAATACCGTGTGGATCAAAATGATGCATACAAGACCATCTATAATCTTTTGAATTGAATTATAAAAGATACAAAATATCGTGAGAAAGTCCGAAAGAAAAATATCATCAATTGATAGTTATTGTAGAGACCAAATAGATAGAACTACAACAAGTCAAGATATCTTATCCACCAAAACACCAATATCCTTGAAACTCATCATACTAATCCAAAAAAATTTGATAATAATATTCCCAAAATTTAAAATACATACCTATCACCATGGTAAAAGGAGGAGCATTGTAGTGAGCCATCTAAGGTACAATATAATTGCAAACTACTAACTAGATTACGAGTAATTACAACTTTCTTTGTATAAATGAATAACTCAAGAAACTTGTCACAATTATGTCTAATATAATCCTCAAAATGATTTCAATACCATATATCTATATCATGCATGGAAAATAAACATTGATTAGAAGCATTACCATATATGCACAAAATCAGGTAGAATTATGCATAGATGAATTTCCTCAATCTCCATATCAAAATGATGATATTAGAAACCCAAACACTGATACTCAGGACATGTAGACACCAACTAGAAAAGAAATATCATAAAAATAAGTTAGTAAGTAATTATTACATACCATCCAACCGCTATCATTTGTTCCATACCAAAATGATGTCATCTGATGATACTCCAAATTATCTTCATCTTTAACAACTTGCACGTCATCACCCAAGAATCTTTCCTATTGGTATGTATCATGAAGTATAGTAGAGACTTATTTACATTAATGAACACCACATATACTTCATTTATCTCCTTAATGATAATGCATACTATCAAATATCAAGTTGACATCAATTACAATACATATTTCCAACAATGTCCCCATTGTAATTGATGAAAATACATATTAATATTTACACTTCTCCAAACTATCACCAATATCTCTTCCATATAAGGTTGATTAAATCAAGTATCTCTCCCCCTTTGAAATCAAGGAGAAAGGGTAAAATAAAAATATATATGTACATACAAAAATTATATATACATTATTTTAATTAGCATACATCTAATTAGAAAGCTCCTCTTTAGAAATCCCAAAAAATGAGGTTGTGCACCAAAGTACTCAACTGTATGTACAAAATTGTAAAAAGGAAAAAGAAACCAAATGTTGCTTATCAATCCTTCTTTGAAGGTAAAATATTTTTTTTTGTCTCTTAATTTATGTAGTATTAGTGTCCCAAGTAGCTATGGTGGATGAGATACTCTAATTTTAACACTCAAATTGAATGAATAAATATTCAACAACATACTTTGTCTAGATTTTTATCTTCTTATTTGTCTACTCTGCTTCATTTAGAATGTTGGATAATAAATTCCTCCTTGAACTAACCATTTATTTTAGCACACCAAGAAGATTTATGATCTAATTCCTCTACTCTTATAGGAATAATAGTTACATATGTAATTGATCGATATGAGTTCTTTTGGAACCATTGTTACCCTTGCCCAAGTTAAATGCACTAGCCATGTGAATGATCTATGAGTCAATTGAGTCAATATGTATCATCCTAAATTCAAAGAACTTTATTAGTGAATAGTTTAAGGATTATCTGGCACTCATCTTAATTAATTTTTTAATAATTGGACCTCATATGGTAGTTAATGGATACCTAAGTTTAGGTATAGGTCATGTTTCTCCTTTCTCCCATCTTAATCTTATACAAAATTGAGATTGGACCTTATTTCTAAGTGTGCTCCTTTATTTTCCTCAAATCCCATAATTCATTTCCTCACCTAGGCCCTATATCATTTTTAGTGGCCTATTTTTCCTTTATACACCCTAAAACTAGTTTTTCTTTACCTTACCACACCTACGCATTTCCCAGAACCCTTAGTAAAAATTTGAGCCCTAATTGGTGGGTACATAATGGATATGTCACTATGTACCTAGGTACATAATGTCTATGCCACTATGTACCTAGTTACATAGTGTCTCAGCTGCTATATAACCCCAAGAATGGGCCCGAATTTGAATAGGTTGTCCTTTCAGGGGTTTGGTAGGAAAATATACATTTTTGGTTGGCCTAGGTAAGGATTAATCCCAAAAAAAAAGTGAGGGTTATAAAAAACCCTTAATTCGTCTCATTTTTACATCCATGCAATTATATTCAAGAAATCCATCAACTACATTTAAGATTTTAAAGTTTTCAAGCATTCTCAATTGTTGATCTAGAAATCATGGCAATCAAGTGAAAACAAGCAATGTAGAGATTCAAGATTCATCAAGACAAACATCGATTCTTCTTCCCAAGAATTCAAGGCTGTCTTATCCATATACTTATCTTCTTTACCCCAGTATACGTCAAGACAAATGAGTTTACATCAAGAAATGGGCCATCTACCTACCTTCTTCTTCTCTCCTATTCCCATCAATTCAACATTGTGGAAAATTGCAACATCTATAATATGAGGTTTTTTCTTTTTATGATTTCCTTTTAGGTTTTTGTGTTGAGTCAAAATATATTGCATTAGTTCATACTTGATCTAATTCAAAGAGGCATCCGCATTGAAAAGGTATGAATTACTTCATTTATCAGATCTAATCTTTGCATACTTGACAACATACGTTTCCTTATTTCATTATATTTTAAAGTTGATTTCTAAATAAGGATTTGACTAAGGAAAACCCCTATATTCAACATTATTCTCCATCTATAAGTGTGCAGGGGTATTCCACAGAGCTATATTTGCATATCTCAGTTGTGTAGACCCCAACAATGATCTCTAACAAATTCCGACCAAACTTACATGGTACATGGTGACCAATCCATTCTGTAGCCAGGTAAATAATGCTCAAACCATACTCTACCCTCTAAAACATGTTGAAACTTATCATATAGATATTTGACTGGTTTTAGGGTCCAGAGGAGAGTTATCGTAGGTTTCAGGACTTTGAGAGTAAACAAATTAGCAGTCAAACAACAAGGTCTCTATATTATTCTCAGGTACCCATTACATCTTCTATAATCTCATTTCTAATTATAAATTCCATCATAACATACAGTTTAAAAAGAAAAGGATTATTTACCATCTTAGTGCTTAGGACCTTCCTAACCTATTGGGACATTTTTTCGTAGTGTGCAATTTGAAAGGGTGAATTGATCTATCCTAATGTATTTATTCCCATTTCATATTGTTCATTTTGTTGAACCTGATGCATGACATTTACACTCTTATTTGGTGTCTAGATCTAATTTATATGCATTGCATTAATCATTATTCACACCTTTTCTACATTTTAGGCATTTCAATATCTAGGTTGACCTATTGTTCATTTTGGTGAACCTGACTCATAACATTTTCATTCTTATTTTTGTGGTAGATCTCCTTTTTTATTTTTATATATCATTTGTATTCATGGATTTTACTATGTTATAGTGGTGTGTAATAAATTATGATGTTACCTTTGTTCTTACTTCTCTGTATCAATCACATGGAGTGAATCATACTTTCTCGTATTTCATGATGTTTGTATTCCTTCATGGTGTCTACATTCAATTCTTTTCTAAATAGAAAATTTCTAGAAAAGCAGCAGCTCAAAATGGGGCAAGCTCAAATCTGTACACTATGACAGACATGGAGGAAATAAAGCTGGTAACACAAATCTTGCTAATTTGGGTGACAACCATCTTCCCAAGTACCTTACAAATTCAAGCAGACACACTTTTTCTAAGGCAGGCAATGACCCTTGAGACACAAATGGGGTTTAACTTCCAATTTTCATCGTTCAGTATTGGAGCTTTTGTTCCCATATCAATGCTCATATCGCTCTTAGTATACAATAAGCTATTGGTTCCCATATTGAGAAGATTCATAGGAAATCCAAGAGGCATAACTATATTACAGAGGTTGGGAGTTGGTATGTTAATCCATATTGTTGCTATGTTGAGGGCACTTGTAACTAAAATTGAATGCCTAAAGTTTGTTAAGAAGCATAACCTTGAAGATAATATACATGCAATTGTGCCTCAAAACATATTCACATTCCCTCCACAATTTATATTAATGAAAATATAAGAAACCTTTTTAAAAGTAGGGAAATTTGAATTCTTTTATGATGAAGTGCCAGCAGGTATCCAGTGTTTGGGAAAAGCATTGTATGCAGCTTCCTTAAGAGTTGGTGACTTCATCAATAGTATTATTCTCAAATTTGATAGCAGCATTACAGGGTGATTAGACCATGAAAATTGGATACTCAATAGCATCAATGCATCACATTTCAAATATTATTACGGCCTCTTGGAATTTATTAATTCCTTGGACTACATTTTCTAATGTATTATATCTCACTTGTATAGATTAAGAAGGGAAGCAATGAAATCTTCTCTGAATGTTTCAACCGGTGATCTAGAAAATTTAGGGAATGACATCAATAGTGACTATAAAATTCAGATGGGTTTATAGTCATACAAAATTTTAATATATTAGATCTCCTCCAACAAGTTGGACTCAATCTAAAAATTATTGTGAAAGTCAGCCTCTCAATAGGAAATGTGTCAATTGGTTCATTGGAATTTGTGGAAAATATTTATGTTTCTTGATAAAGAAATTATTTACAGTTAGTGAGAGACTAATATCGGTCATATATTACTAATGTTATCATTAATATTAGATCCAATGCTTAGTTTTCCTTTTATTCCATCCTTATATTATAATAGGCCAAATGGAAGTTCTATTTGTTTTCCACTTCAAACTCTATTTGATTTAAGTATGCATCTTTCATTTGAGCTTGTTACTAACTTCTTAAAATGTAGGTTAATGGTGTCAAATAAGCTTCCCCTTTAAATCATAGTTTCTTTTATTCATTGAGAAAAATTTATATTCTCAAAGGAAAAGGAATTTTTTACTTTGATTAAGTAGATTTCTCATTGTCTTGAGTTTTTTGGTTGGTCTAGGTTGATACATGCCTTACCACCAATCCTCTAGTTGGTAATACACGAGATGATCATGTTTTTCCTAGTCTTAAAATATGTCAGATTCCCTTGGGGTACAACATACCACCACCCAACTCGACTATGGTTGCTTCCACTATCCATGCTAATACACTTAGCATAGCTACAAATATTTCTTCTATTTCTCATGTCTTTTCTAGCATGGGTAGTGTGTCTCCATCTCCTCCTCTTGGCGATCTAAATACCATATTGCTTGAAATATGGTTCATATACAATTGTAGCTAGACAAAAAAAATAATGCCACTAATCAGTCCTTCCTTCCATCATATTATCACATATCTATCTTGCCAATCAGATCCTTAATGATCCCTTTACCCAAGTAGTTGATATTCAAAAGTTTGAAAAATTCAATGGTGATGGTGATCCCTAGTTTTACATAAACTCTTCTACCACTCTCTATAGTGATTTATAATTTATTTGGTAAGTGTCGATGAAACTCATCCCAAGAGGTTATAACTGTTTATTTCCCCTCCCTTTGACCAACCTTTGATAATCACTCTTATAAGCATCCCTCCATTTTCACAACCCATAAACATGCTTCATATGCAAGTGGTGTCTAGTGTATTCTTGTCTAATCATTTCATGACCTTTTTGTTCTCTCATCGCAACTTTCCTTGGGTCCAAGGTAACTTGCCATGGTAGATTTAAAATTTCACCTTCACCATCTAAGCTTAAGTTGAAGTAGGGTTGCGTCCCCAAGTTTTGTCATAGTAAATCAGCTCTTTTGGTTTCCTTCTCTACATTGGTTCTTTTAGGTAAGGAACTCCACCTTTTCTAGTGTTTGTTATTGCCCCTTTTTTATATGTCCATTGTACATATAATATTTCTAAGCCTTTAATTGAGTCACCTCACACACCTTGGGGGTGTATGATTGATTCTTTGGGGGATACCTTAGTGTTGTCAACTATATTCATGAGATCATAAACTCTTTCTTCGTGTCAATTGTTGGATGTTCATCTAAAAGAAGACTTATATTTGTCTCTCAATACAAGTGAGATGCTAGACACTACTTTGGGTATCATTCCTTTCCAATCTCATTCTCTCTTCTCATATGATCAAGGTGGGAATTATAATTCAATCTCACAATGGACAATATTTGAACAATGCCTCTTCACATATTTCTTTTTATTGTGTGTTTGTTCATCTTTTTGATCACCCATACTTGTATTTATGTGTGTTTTCTCTCCTACAGGCCCCAGGTTACTCCATAGGTACTTAGAAACAATAGATAATACTTCTCGTATCCTTCTTTTATTTGTATCATTATTTTTCATTTTTTATATATTAATTCTCGACATTCGGGAATGATGCCAAGTGTTGGGACCATTTAGGGTTTCTTCCATGTTGATGTGACTTTAATTTTTTTATTTTAATGTTCTCTTCTTAATGTGATTTGAAATCTATGGGAACATGGTGATGTATTCATATGTAGCTAACCTATATGTTCTAATGTCACTACTATGAATTCTACTAATTGCATATAATTATATCTCCTAATATCTTGTTATTCTTGTTGATGTTTTGGGTCCCACTGCTATCTGTTTCAAGGTAAAATTTCTTCTCCATACATCACATTATATTTTCATAAAGCAACACCTATTCATCATAGAA
>MU228484.1:200141-215456 GCA_018584345.1 Thuja plicata
AGGGTTATTATTTGAAAGAACAAAGTTGGAAATATAGAATGTAATATTGAATGTCTCTCCTTTGTTGCAATGAAAGAAAAATGTTTATTATGCTAAAGTTGAAATGTGATTTGTAATGAATAGTTATATAATGTGTAGTAAGGAGAAATGGAATTAGTACATAAAGTAGGGAATATAATTGTAAATGAAATGTTATTTTCTTACCCTATCTCTTAAGTTCTAAATGTGAAAGTAAAGAAAGGAAATGAAGTTCAATTTGGATAAGTAATGTAAATATGTTAGAAAATGAATTCATTAAGGGAACCTTAAGGAATGTTAATGTGAAGCAGTAATGATTTAATGTTAGAAAAAAAAATTTGTTAGTTGCAATTTTTTGTCATAAGACCTGATTCCTTATGGGTTCCATGGCGGGGACATTACAAATATGATGAAGATGAGGAAAATGTATAAGAGGAAGAGGAAAAAGAATAAACCCTTGAACCAATAAGAGATTTTCCTCCACACCACAGAGCTTTTGTAGAGGCACTAAAATTAGTGAGAGGGGGTGGTACCGATAAATTACCATCCTATGGAGGAACCATCGATGTAGATGAAGTTATTGAGTGGGTAGAAGCCTTAACAAATCATTTTGAACTTAATGAAGTACCTATAGGTGATAGGGTCAGAATATCCAAAGGAAAGCTGAGGTGTTGTGCTCTTTCATGGTGGGACTTTACTCAAGGAGAAAGGGTGAAGGAAGGCAATAATATGATATCATCTTGGGAGATGGTGAAAGGAAAGATAAAAGAGCAATTTCTACACATAGATTGTGAAGTAAAAATGTTTAGGAAACTCCAAAATCTTTGGTAGAGGGATTTGAATATTAACTCCTATACACAAGAGTATCATAAATTGACTCTTAGCGAGGACAAGAAACATGAAGATGAGACAAAGAGAGTGGCCAAGTATTTGAATGGCACAAGGATGAAAATATAAGAGTAGATTTGTCTTTTGGATCTTGACACAGTAAACAAGTGTTTTCAAATATCCCTTAGCATGGAGGACAAGTTGAAGAGAAGGAATGAACAAAATAATAGAGGAAAAGGTGGAAGGAATTCTAAGGGTAGAGGTAACTATGGTGGTAGAGGACAAGGCCAAATGTCCAAAGGGTATTCTAGCCCAAGAGAGTAGATGGGGGACTCCAGTAGTAGAGTAGGATACAGAGGTATGGGATCAAATCATGGTAGGTCTAATTGATCAGGAAGAGGTTCCAATTTCTCTGGGATGAAATGCTTGAATTGTGGCCAGATGGGGCATCCTTCTTATAGGTGTCCATAAAAAGTATCCACTTCAAAAGGTAGTGAAAGAAGGGTAAATTATATTCAATTGGATGCTGCAAGTGTGCATTCACCCAAGGTATAGCTAACCTTAGAAGTGGGAGAAATTATCATGATTAGAAGGACTTTATTGAAGTATCTAGTCAAGGAGGATACTTTGTGAAGAAAAAAACTCTTTAGGGATAACTACAAGGTGCAAGGTAAGATGTTCTATGTTGTTATTTATTCAGGATCAACTAATAATATAGTCTCTTTAGAATTAGTTAATAAGTTAAAGTTGGAAAGAATTCCCCATAACTTTCCCTACAAGGTTAGTTGGTTAAATAAGGGGCAACATGTTGTGGTCAATGAACAATATTGGGTACAGTTTAGTATAGAAGGGTACAAGGACAAGATCCTATGTGATATTCTTCCCATGGATGTATGTCACCTTCTCCTAGGTAGACTATGGTATTCTGATAGAAAGGCTCAAATTGATGGTGAGAACTCATAATAATTTCAACAGGTTGTGGTAACATATCAAATACAGTCCATTGGAGATGACAAAGAGACCAACAAAGTAGGTCCTAGTATGTTGATGGTTGGGAAGATAGATGGGGCAAAGGGTTTAGGACTCTAGTGTTTTCATTACTCAATATGCTTCTTTCTCTCTCCTAACCATCTAATGGTTAATTCCTTTTGGATTCTTTTCCAATTAAGATCTCCAAGACCCTCACCATCAACTTCTCTTCCAAGGTATAGTTGATCTATGGAATATTCCAAATTTTCTAGGCTTAACTAGTCCCATTAGCTCTTTAATCACCAAGGCTTCTTCACTAGGTTTCCTCCTAGAAACCCAAACCCCTGCTCAAGATCTTCCCATACATTCATTAGGCCCTCATCAATGTCCTTGGCCCATTAAAATTCATTTTTAACCCTTTCCCACACTTCTAGATACATTACCAATCCAATTGGTCTCAAATTCACTAGGAGGCCTAATTGTCCTATTTCCTAGCAGGTCTAAATTCACTATTTTTGTGCTATTGCTCCCACATTCTCCAAAAAAATCCACAAAAGGCCTTGAAAATATTCAATGTGTCTATAAACACTATAAAAATCCAAAATCATGACTTTTGGATGCACCCACAACCCTAGTTTCTATCAGGCCTTGGTTTTCAGCCTATTAATTAGGCCTCTTGACAAGTCTTGACCAAATTTCACAAAATTCATCTCTGAACTTCAATTCACCTCCTCCCACCTTTTAATCCTTCTAGGATACTATCTAGGCCTTCTAAAAATTCCACTAATTATTTTCCCCAAAATCATGGGTACTCGATCCAATTCCTTCATCACCCTGTCCTGGCTCACTTGTATTCAACAATCAGCCATAGGGCTTCCCATTTGGTCTAGGAAATCCATTGCAAAAAAAAAAAGAAAAAAAAAACCCTATCTAAAGACTGTAACCCTACATCCCCCATGGTTTTAGTTAATTCCACATGTGGGTTCTTAGGTTAGAGCCATTTCCAACTATGCAACACTGTAATGTCACTTATAGACCAGTGACTTACAAAGCTCTGTAACTTCACACTAAATGAACTTGAAAGAAAACTATCTATTGTGTAAGAAATATAATTGAAATCAAACTACCCCTATGGGGTGTTATATTCTCTTCCAATCCATACACAGTCATACAGGAGCAAGAAAACAATACAGATTACAGAAATGCAGTCTCTGACATCCGTACAGAAGTACATGTAGAGGGTTTAGGACTCTAATGTTTTCTTTACTCAATATGCTTCTTTCTCTCTCCTAACCATCCAATGGTTACTTCCTTATGGATTATTTTCCAATTAGGATCTCCAAGACCCTCACTATTAGCTTCTCCTCCAAGGTATAGTTGATTTATGGAAGATTCCAAAGCTTCTAGGCTTAACTAGTCCCACTAGCTTTGCAATTACCAAGGCTTCTTCACTAGATTTCCTCCTAGAATTCCAAAACCCTTCTTAGGATCTTCCCATACATTCACTTAGTCCCTTTTCAATGTTCTTGGACCATCAAAATTCATTCTATACCCTTTCTTACACTTCTAGATACATTACCAATCCAATTGGTCTCAAATTCACTAGGAGGCCTAATTGCCCTATTTCCTAGTAGGTATAAATTCACTGTTTTTGGGCTATTTCTCCCACATTATCCAAAAAAATCCATAAAATACCTTTAAAATATTCAAAGTGTCTATCAACACTATCATAATCCAAAATCCTGACTTCTGGATGCACCCACAACCCTAGTTTCTATCAGGTGCTTATTTTCAGCCTTAAAATTAGGCCTCTAGACCAGTCCTGACCAAATGTCACCAAATTTACGTCCCAAATTAGATTCACCTCCTCCCACCTTTGAATCCTTCTATGAGACTATCTAGGCCTTCTGGAAATGCCATTAAGTATTTTCCCCAAGATTATGGGTGCTTGATCCAATTCCTTCTTCAATCTGTCCTGGCTTGCCTGTATTAAATAGTCAGCCATAGGGATTCCCATTTGGTCTAGAAATCCATTCAAACAACCAAAATTAAAACAAAAACCCTATCCAAATACTCTAACCCTACTTCCCCCATGGTTTTAGTCAATTCCACCTGTGGGTTCTTAGGTTAGAGCCATTTCTTACTATGCAACACTGTAATGTGACTTAAAGACTAGTGACTTACAAAACTCTATAACTTCACACTAAATGAAATTAAAAGAAAAATATCTATTTCATAGTAAAGCTAATTGAAATAAATACATACCCATGGGGTCCAATCTTCTCTGCCAATCTGTATACAGCCGTACATGAGCAAGAAAATAATGCAGGTTATAGAAATGCAGTCTTAGACATCCGTACAGAAGTACAAAACTTAAGTCTTGCAATCCAAAATTTCATTAACCTATCCAAATAATCAAATCCACACTAATATACCAAGCATGGGTAGTTACAACTAATCTAACTTGTTCTTTCAACTTCTTGTCAAGAAGTTGCAAAAGTTGCTCGAGCAACTTTTACATTTTGAGCAAGTTGACTTTTTTTGTTAACTCGATGGTCATGATTGACCTCTATGACTTTGATTAGAACATTTATGGTCCTAAAAACACACACCAAACCAAAATTACATCAAAATATCAAATTTTCCCTATTTTAGGTCAAAATGATCTTGAATCACCTAATGAGCACTATTGGCTCCTACAAACATGAAGTTGAACAAAAGTGTATCTAACCTATTGGATCTTATTCCAATCCACACAAAAACACCTAATCCAACCCTAAAACACTTAAACACATAAAAAATGGGAGGTTCTCTGCACCATACTCTTGTGGGACAAATAACTCAAGTCCCTTGAGTTAGGAGGTCTTCAATGGTGACCCCATGTTTCAGAATGTCCAATTTTTTCATCCAAGTGGCCTCAAATTTAGCTAGTCCTTTCCACTTGATGAGGTAATCCTTGTAGTTACCCTTCCTTGTCTTCTTGATCACTTTAGAATCTAGTACACTTTCCAATTTCAGTGGTATATGGGTAGGCAAGTCTTTCAGCAAATCATCATCCCCTAAATCTGCAAGAGTGGGCTGACCTATGTCTATAGTTGGTCCCTTGTAGGGATACAGGTCACAAGCATTGAAAATGGGTGAATTCCCCAAATTAGGAGGCAACTCCACCTCATAGGAATTGTTTCCATATTTATGAAAAATATTCAATGGGCCTATCTTCTTCATGAGTGGCTTGGTTGGCTAACCCTTGGGTAGCCTTTTCTTCCCGAGGTAGGAAAGTACTAGATCTCCCACTTTGAACTGCAAATCTATTCTTTTCTAATTAGTTTTGGACTTATACTTCTCCACTTTCTTTTGTAAAGTCTTGTTGACTTGATCATGAAGCTCCTTCATCTGTTCTGCAAATGACTCCCCTTGTGCACTCCTTTTTTCCTTCAAATTGAGATCCCTCAACTCTAATATCCCTCTAGGATTGACCCCATATACTATTTGAAAGGGGATTTTACTAGTACTCCTATTAATGGAGTCATTGTAGGCAAATTATGCCTATCCTATGATGTGATCCCATGACTGTCCATGTTTCTTAGTTAAGCATCTAAGCAAGTTCCCTAGTGGCCTATTGACTACCTCTGTTTTCCCATCTGACTGTGGATGGTAGGCTGAAGAGAAAGAAAATTTTGTACCAAGCATCTTCCATAGGGTCATCCAAAACTGACCAACAAACTTACTATCTCTGCCACTTACTATATTAAGTGGCAATCCATGTATCCTTACAATGTCTCTGAAGAATAACCCTGCAATTTGGGAAGTATCACTGGTTTTCTTACAAGGAATGAAGTGAGCCATTTTGCTAAAACGTTCCACCACCATAAATACACTTTCATTACCCCTTCTATTTTTGGTAACCCCAACACAAAGTCCATGCTTGGGCACTCCCACGACCTTTGGGGTATGGAAAGAGGTTGGTACAACCCACTGTTACTGCTTTTTCCATTTTCCCTCTGACAAATCTGACATTTTTCTATAAATATCCTAACATCTAACTATAACTTAGGCTAATAGTAATTCCTATTCACCTGCTCCAATGTTTTATCCACTCTAAAGTGGCCTCCCAAGATTCCTTGGTGTTTCTCTTTCACAATGTTCTCCCTCATTGAGCACTGAGTTATACACATAAGATATCCTTTAAACAATAGGCCTTCCTACAACATAAACTCATTAAAATCCACTTTGAATCCCTGTTAGAATTTCACACATGCCTCATATGCATCTCTGAAATCTTTTTCCTCCTTGTAGAGGTCCTTCAAATCATCCATCCCTACACTTTGTAATTGTATCTCCTATATAGTTAAGACTCTTCTGCTAAGAGCATCTACAACCTTGTTTCTAACCCCTTTCTTATGCTTTATGAAAAATGTATAATCTTGCAATGATTCTACTCACTTCAAGTTCCTCTGATTTAGTTTTTCTTTCCCATTCAAGAAACTTAGAGCATGGTTATCAGTGTAGACCACAAATTCCCTAGGTAAGAGATAGTGTCTCCATTTTTATAAGGGCTTGTACCGTCCCATACAACTCCAAATCATATGTGGAGTAATTTTTCTTAGCCTCATTCAACTTCTTTGAGAAGACTGCCACAAGGTGTCCCTCTTGGCTTAACACTGCTCCAATATCTAGCTTGCTAGCATCACATTCTACCACAAATAGCTGAATGAAATTAGGGAACCTAAGTGTAGGTAACTCTGCTATCCTCTTTTTCAACATCTCAAACCCTTGGTCTGCTATTATAGTCTACTTAAACTGACATTTTATTCCACCTTTGATGGTGTTGAGAATAGGGGCACATAGATGACTGCAATTTATTACAAATTTCCTATAATAGGAGGCCAATCCATGAAAAATCCTAACATCCACTATGGACCTAGGTTTAGGCCATTCCAATATTGACTTAACCTTATCAGTGTCCATCTTAACACATCCATTAGCAACCACAAAACCAAGGTAAGCTAATTCAGTTTTCAGAAACTCACACATTTCTTAATTAATCATCAACTTCTCTTGATGTACCTTCCTTAGGACCATCTCAAAATTCTTCCTGTGCTCCTCCTTGGACCTGCTAAATATCAAAATTTCTTCAAGATATACTATTACAAACTTACCAATAAAATTTTCTAGCACTTCATTCATGAGCCTCATGAATGTGCTAGGTGTATTAGTTAGGACAAAGGGCATAAATAGCCACTCATATAGCCCTTCAATTGTCTTGAAGGTTGTTTTCCACTCATCACCATGCCTAACCCTGATTTGGTGATAGCCTGACTTCAAATCCACCTTTGAAATGTAACATGAACCTCCCAAATTATCCATCAAATCCTCAATCTGGGGCATTGGGAATCTATATCTGATTGTAATATTTTTTATAGCCCTGCAGTCCATACACATCCTCTATTTTCTATCCTTCTTAGGTGCAAGTATAGTAGGCACAACATAGGGGCTCAAACTCTTCCTTATCAATCCCTTTTCCAACAAATATTGAATTTGTTTTTATATCTCTACATTTTGACTTGGTGTCATCTTATATGCTACTTTTTTTGGCAAATTTTCTCCAGGAATGAGGTCTATCTGATAACTCACATCCCTCATGGGTGGTAGGGCACTTGGAAAACCATTATCCACTATGTCATAGTATCTTTCCAATAATGCTTGTATCTCTGGTGGCATGTCAACTTTCTCTTTGGTGTCCTCCTTTGGCTTCACTATCACTACACATTAGACTCCTTTCTCCTTCTTCATCAATTTTAGAAACTCCTTCCCACTCAAAAGCATCACACTGGTTCCCACATACTTCTCTTTATTAGGTTCATGCAATGGATCCATTTGAAAATTCTTCCCTAGCTTGGTGATAACATAGTTTTTCTTTTCTCCATCACGGATAGCCTTTACATCATATTTCCAAGGATTCACTAGAAGAATATGGAATGCATCCATGGGAAATATGTCACATAGGACCTTGTCCTTATACTCTCCTATTTTTAACTCCATCAAGGTTTGTTCATCTACCACTATTTTTTTACCCTTGTTCAACCATGAAACTTTATAGGGTGTGGTATGAGGTATCCTTCTTAATTTAAATTTGTCCACCATCTTTGTGGATACTATATTCTTAGTGGATCCAGAGTCCACTATCACTTTGCAAATCTTCCCATTAGACCTACAATTTGTCTTAAACTAATTCTTTCTTTGAGGTGACTCTATAGTTCTAGGTACCTTCAATAAATTGCTTTTTAGCATTAGGTTCTCTCCATCCAGTACTGGCCTTGCCTTGGAAATGGGAGATGTAACACTTTGTGTGTCATCCTCTTGCACCAACTAATTTCTTCTATGCCCCATTGAAGATTAGGTAGCCTTTTCATGACACCTACCCATTGTGTGACCCACTTGATTGCAGTTATAACATCTACTAGTAAAGACTGAATTAGATCTTCCTTGGGGCTGAAACCTACCTCTTGGTGGTCCTCTTCCTATGTATCCCCCTCTCTGAAAAGATCCTCTAAACTGATTACCTCCACTATTATCCATGTAATGACTATCTTCTTGTCTATTAGGGCTCTATCCTCTGCCAAAGTTACTACTGCCTCTGAAATCTCTGTTATTGTTACCACCTCTTCCTCTTTGATGGAACTCATTCCTCCTTCTAGCCTTATCCTCTTCTCTAAAGGCTAATTGAAAACTCTGATGCATATAGTCAAGAGCCATCATGCTAATTTCATCTTGTATCCCTTGTCTCAACCCATTGAGATACCTTTCCACCTTCTCCATTTCTTCTTCTTTGTCTTCTAGTCCTTAGGCTCAATTTGTGGAACTCCTCTATATAGGAACTCACTGTCATCTCCTTTTGTCTTAAGTTCTGCAACTTTTGGCACATTTGGATTTCATAATTAGTAGGCAAGAATTATGCCCTCAATCTGATCTTCATCCTCTCCAAATAAACTAACTTCTTCTTTCGACTGGCTACCCTATCATCCTACATCATGTTCCACCACACCAATGTAGATCCTTTGAGTCTAGCTTTTGCATAGTTGACCCTCTTCTCTTTTGATACATCCTTGTAATCAAACTGGTTATCAATGGCTTCTAGCCAATCCAAAAACTCTTCTCCATTTAGGATTCCACAGTAATATGTAATTTGTTCCATGCTATCCTTATGAAGGGACTTAAAGGAATCCAAGAATACCTTTTTTTCTTTATCCATCTTAGGTTCTTTACCTTTGTTAGATGACTCTTATGTCTGACTTTCAATTTACTCATCACTCTCATCTCCCCATTCAATGATCTTCTTTTTACTCTTTTTCTTGGACACACTAGCCTTCTCCAAGAGGCCCTAAACCAATTCCACAATGGCATCCCTACTCATTGTCTTAGGAGGATTGTTGTCAACCTCTTGACTCTCCTCCCCTTGAGACATACAAAAACTTCAAGAAGATCGGGTTCTGATACCACTCTGATGTAGAGGGTTTAGGACTCTAGTGTTTTCTTTACTCAATATGCTTCTTTCTCTCTCCTAACCATCCAATTTCTACTTCCTTTTGGATTCTTCTGCAATTAGGATCTCCAATTCCCTCACTATCAACTTCTCCTCCAAGGTATAGTTGATCTATGGAAGATTTCAACGTTTCTAGGCTTAACTAGTCCAACTAGCTCTGCAATCACCTAGGCTTCTTCACTAGATTTCCTCCTAGAATCCCAAACCCTTACTTAGGATCTTCCCATACATTCACTTAGTCCCTTGTCAATGTTCTTGGCCAATCAAAAGTCATTATGAACCCTTTCCCACACTTCTAGATACATTACCAATCCAATTGGTCCCAAATTCACTAGGAGGCCTAATTTCCCTATTTCCTAGTAGGTATAAATTAACTATTTTTGGGCTATTGCTCCCAAATTCTCCAAAAAAATCCACAAAATACCTTGAAAATATTCAAGGCGTCTATCAAAACTATCGGAATCCAAAATCCTGACTTATGGCTACTCCCAGAACCCTAGTTTCTATCAGGCCCTAGTTTTCAGCCTATTAATTAGGCCACTATACCAGTCTTGA
Organism: Thuja plicata; assembly: GCA_018584345.1. Taxonomy (NCBI): domain Eukaryota; kingdom Viridiplantae; phylum Streptophyta; class Pinopsida; order Cupressales; family Cupressaceae; genus Thuja; species Thuja plicata. The sequence goes on from MU228484.1 coordinate 210,055, forward strand.
CCAAATGTCATAAAATTGATCTCCCAACTTAGATTCACCTCCTCACACCTTTGAATCCTTCTAGGAGACTATCTAGGCCTTTTGAAAATTCCACTAAGTCTTTTCCCCAAGGTCATGGGTGCTTGATCCAATTCCTTCTTCACCCTGTCCTAGCTCAATTGTATTCAACAATTAGCCATAGGGATTCCATTTGGTCTAGTAAATCCATTGCAAAAACCAAAATGAAAATAAAAACCCTATCTATAGAATCTAACCCTAATTCCCCCATGGTTTTAGTCAATTCCATTGGTGGGTTCGTAGGTTAGAGCCATTTCTAACTATGCACAACTGTAATGTCACTTACAGACCAATGACTTACAAATCTCTATAACTTCACACTAAATGAACTTGAAAGAAAAATCTCTATTGCATAAGGAAGATAATTGAAATCACTGCACCCCAATGGGGTCTGATCTTCTCTACCAATCCATACATAGTCGTATAGGAGTAACAAGATAATGGAGATTACAGAAATGCAATCTCAGACATCCGTATAGAAGTACAAAACTTAAGTCTTGCAATCCCAAATTTCATTAACCTGTCCAAATCATTGAATCCATGCTCATATACTGAGCATGGGTAGTTACAACTTCTCTAACTTGTTTTTGCAACTTCTTGTCAAGAAGTTGCAAAATTTGCTCGAGCAACTTTTCAAAGTTGCTCGAGCAACTTTTCAAAGTTGCTAGCAACTTTTAGATTTTGAGAAAGTTGACTTCTTTTGTAAACTCGATGGTCGTGATTGACCTCTATGAGTTTTATTATAACATTTATGGTCCTAAAAACACAAACCAAACCCAAATTACATCAAAATATCAACTTTTCCCTATTTTAGGTCAAAATGATGCTAAATCACCTAATGAGCACTATTGGCTCCTACAGACATGAAGTTGAACAAAAGTGTATCTAACCTATTGGATCTTATTCCAATCCACACAAAAACACCTAATCCAACCCTAACAACACCAAGAAGAAAGAAGTGGAGCAAAGGTACTAAAGGGAAACATTGATCAAAAAGGTATTATTATCTTACAATAGATCTGAAAATCTCCAAGTCCAATTTGTATGTAGGAGCAGATCATTTACTGTTTCAATTTAACCATTGAATCAGAAAGTCTCTTAACCAAGAAGGAATTAACAATCCTTTCTATATTGAGATACATCCAAACACATATCAAAATTTGTTCATGAAGATAGCATAGTGAATGCCAGACATCAAGTGACAAATTATTATATTTTAATCCTCTAACAAGCTTGCACTTAATAGTGTATTTGTAACCTTTAACAAGGTTGTCTCTTTGACCGAGCTCACTTCAAAAGAGTGAAAATTTTGGGTTCCCGGTCCCAAGTTTTTTTTTTTCCTTAACAGGGTTTCCCCATTGAAAATACATGTGTCAAATGTGTATATGGTTCATTGCTTTGATTCTTTGTTTCACACATTACTAAAGTTGGATGATGGGTAAACACTAAGTCATTTAATGTATTTCAGTAAATACTAGACTGCTATTCAGTAAATCTTAAGTATAAGGATAAATAGTGAAGTCCAGCCAGAAGTTATTTGATAAGATTATTTAAAGGCATACATCTTGTAGGACTGAAGATAACTAGAGGCTTATATTTGTGGTATAAATTTTTTGGGTTGATTTTAAGGATTAATTTTTGAGGTCACTGATTCACCCCCACTCTCAGTTATTCTACCAATTGGTATCAGAGTTTGTGTGTTTAGAAAGGGATTTAAAAGACTCAACCAAAATATCACAAGATGAGCAAATGGGATGTACCTATGTTGAAAAAAAGACAACTTTGTATCATGGAAAATAAGGATAAGACTCCAACTATCAGGTATTGGAAATGATGTTACTCAATACTTGGATGTTGAATATGTGTTGTCTATAGGACCTCACATACTTAATCAATTAAGGGAAAAGCATGAGCACAATTCTTTGATGATAGAGCTTGCTTCCTCACTCTCCGATGTTGAATTTGAAAATGTCAAAACATGCACCATTGCAAAGAAAATGTGGGATAAATTTAAGCTAGTACATGGAGGAGATGCAAATGTACTAATAGCTAAGGAAGCAAGCCTAAGAGGTAGGTTTGATGACCTAAGAATGAAATAAGAAAAAAATATCACTCAGTATAGCTCAAGAATCAAAGAGGTAGTCAATGCTATATGAGGAGTTGGAGGTGTACTTGAAGAAGAAACAATGGTAAGTAAAATCCTAAGAACCTTATAGCTTATTTATGCTATTAGAGTATCTTCTATACAAGAAATGAGAGTAGTAGAAAATAAAAATGTTACTCTAGATAGTCTGATTGGTAGACTGATTTCTTTTGAGATGAAGAACTTTGACAACAGAGACTTACCATCTACTGAGTCTGCATTCAAATCTTCTTTGAAAATAAGTAAGTCAGGTCATAAAGAAACTATGAGAAATGATACTGAAAGTGATAGTGATGACCAAGATCTTGATGAGATTGAAGCACTAATGGCTAGAATATTGTAGAGAGGAAAAGGTTGATACAAATTAGGTAAATTACCACTTGTATGATTTAATTGTAAATAGATTGGACACTTTTCTGCAAGATGTCCTATCAAAAAAAAGAAGACAGAAACAGTGATAGACCATATGAAAAGAAGTTTGACAGAATTGATGAAAGAGATTACTGAACCAACTGACAATCTGAAAGAAGAGACAACTAAGACTACAAGGATAGAGGGAAGAAAGCTTGTTACCTGGCTGAGAAAAAAGATGAAAATGCTGACACCGAATCTAATGAGGACATTGAGGTGATATTTGTTCATATGAAAGATGATTTAGATGAAGAGGAAAGGTATGTAGAAATTGCACTCATATCTAAGGTTAGTAAGAATGATGTCTAGATTATTGATAGTGGTTGTACACACCACATGATTGGAGACATAAAATTTTGAAACTTTTGAATACTACAATGGTGGATCAGTAAGAATGGGTAATGACTCACCTTACCTGGTTGAAATTAAAGAAACTATAATGTTGAATAATCTAATTAGATGTGAAAATTCATATTGGGTAAAAGGACTTAACTATAACCTATTTAGTGTTTCACAACTGGATAACAAAGGTCACAGAGTTGCATTCGAGAAAAAGAAGGCAAATATCTTCAATGAATCAGGAAGGTTGATCAGAACTGGTGAATAGACAAAAGATAACCTATTCTATCTTGATGATATTAACACCACTTGTTTAATGGCTAGAAATGAAGGCATATGATTGTGGAATATAAGGTTATGTCATGTTAATTTTGACAACATGGTTAGGATTAGAAATAAAAGGAAATTAAGAGGCTTATCGAGAATGTCAAAGCCCAACCATGTCATGTGTAAGAATTGTCAAAAAAAAAAAACAAAGTCTAGATTCAAGAGAAAAACCTACACATATAATGCCATTCTAGAATTAGTCCATACTAACCTATGTGGACCCATGAGAACAAAGAGCTACTATGGAGATAGATACTTCATTCTCTTTGTAGATGATTATTCTAGAATGATGAAAGTTATGTTCTTAAAAAAAAAATCAGAGGCATTCAAGATTTTTAAATGGTATAAAGCTATTATAGAAAAACAAAGTGGTAAGGAACATAAATGCTTAAGATCAAATAGAGGAGGAGAATTTATCTCAGATGAACTCACTAAATTTTGTAATGAGCATGGAATTAAAAGATAGGTTTTTGCACCAAGAACACCACACCAAAATGAGATTGTTGAAAAGGAACAAATCCATTGTTGATTATGCTAGAACACTGATGATTGAGAAAAGAATCACTCAAAGATTTTGGAGGGAAGCTGTCAGTGACAGCTTTCAAGAAATTAAACAAAGTATAATTGAACAAGGACACAAACAAGATACCCTATGAGATATGGTATGGATACACACCCAATGTCAGTTACTTCAAAAATTTTGGAATTCAATGCTATATTTTGAAAGATGACAGAAATGGAAAGCTTGAGTCCAAAGGTGAAGAAGGAATATTTTTAGGGTATTCTACCAAGAGAAAGGCTTATAAATGGCTTAACAAAACCTCTAACAAAATAATTGAAAGTGAAAATGTGAGAACAAATGAATTTGTAGAGAAAAATGATGAGGAAAGTAGAAAAGAACCAGAAGACTAAAAAAGGTTTGTTTATAGTGAACAACCTAACACTCTGCCCGAGCAAAAATGTATCACTCCTGAGCAACAGAACAATGCACCCGAGCATTAGACTGCAAACACAGAAAATCAGGAAATTGCTCAAGATGATGTACGAAGTGATGGGGATCAGAATGAAGGTCAAGAGGATGATCAAAATGATGAACAAAGAGGTGAACTAATAATTTCCAAGTATGTCAGAAGACACCATCCATAGAAAAAGATCACAGGAGAAAAGAAGGCTGGAATGAGAACAAGAAGTAAGTCACTAAAGGGTAAAAGTACGAAGTTGTGTCGCACTTGAGGACCATTCTCATAGTTCCAGCCAAAATGGTTTCAATTGAAATAGTTTCGGCCAAAATATTTTTGGTCGTACATATGTGGCACAAACGTGGAGCCATGTGGCGTTGATGTGGCAAATGAGTTTTGGCCAAAACTGGTTCGGCCAGACCAGTCTTGGCCAAAACTTCATGAGTAAATATAAGCCAACTATGTTCTATCGATGAAGAATTGGCACATATTTATATTGGGGGTTTGGCCGAAACTGGTTCGGCCGAACAGGTCTGGCTAAACCAGTTTCAGCCGAAACTGTCTGTGTGGCATCCTATGTGGTAGCCAAATAGGCAAAAATTTCAAAATTACAGAACTTCTCACTTAGACAAATGATTTCTTCATCAAAACACAACCATTTTGAAAATCTAAATATACCCTTTTGTAGAGATCAGAGTCTAGATTACGGTCATATAATTTTTATTGTGTTTTGATTACATATAATATATTATAATTTGAAAAAACTCCAAGTAGGTATTTTAACATTGAAGAACACGCTCATTTAAAAAAAAAAAAAAAATAGCAAATCATGTCAGAAAAATTTACAACTTATATTTAACACTAGATGAGAGAGTCCTCTTCAAGAATATGTAATTTGTTTTTTATTTGGTTTAGATTTGCTAGGACAAATGTGGAGGGAGAAAAAAATTGTTAATTTTGGGTAACTATGACTTTGAATAGCTATAACAGACAAAATATATACCGAAAATAAATCTCTTTTTTTATGCACTAGCTGTACTGTCATCTAAAACATATTCTGAAATCAGAGGAAAAAAAGATTATTTGCATATATTTAGTTGGAGGGAACTAGACCCTACATTTTCAGCATTTTTTGCACAATTAAAAAATGGACTTCAAAAATTAAA
>MU228484.1:215514-254905 GCA_018584345.1 Thuja plicata
CATTAGTTTACATCATTTTCAAATTCTAAACACAAATGCCACTTTTATGTCATTAAAGTTTAATAGTTTTGCATGTCGTGGTCCTCTTCCTTTGTAAAAGTGTGACACAGGTTTGTACTTTTACCCTAAACACTAGATGTTTAATTTGTGATTTTGAGCCTAAATCTATTAATATTGCACTTGAGAATGAAGAATGGGTCAGTTCTATGAATAAGAGATAGAGAAGATTGAGAAGAACAAAACATGGACACTAGTATCCAGACCATATGACAAAAATGTCATCGGTACCAAATGGATATTTAGAAATAAGCTGAGTGAGAATGGAGAAGTCACAAGGAACAAAGAAAGATTAGTATGCAAGGGATATGCATAAGAAGAAGGTATTGACTATGGAGAAAATTTTTCACCCATTGCCAGACTAGAAGGAGTCATAATTCTACTTGCTTATGCTACATTCAAAGGATTCAAGGTATACCAAATGGATGTCAAATCTGCATTCCTAAATGGAATATTAGAAGAAGAGGTATATATTGAACAACTAGAAGGGTTTGTTTATCCTAACAAGAGGAACAAGGTTTATAGACTACACAAAGCCTTGTATGGATTGAAACAAGCACATAGAGCATGGTATGAAAGTATTAACTCCTATCTCATAAGCATTGGATTTGTAAGAACTACTGAAAACAACAATCTATATTTAAAAGAAGATAATGATGATAACATTTTGATTGCTAAAATATTTGTTGTTGATATCATATTTGGAGGTAATGATATGTTATCCAAATCATTTTCTAATGAAATGAGAAAAGAGCTGGAGATGTCAATGTTTGGAGAGATCAAATTCTTTCTTGGTCTATAGATTCTTCAACACTTTGAAGGCATATACATCACTCAATCCAAATACATCAAGGAAGTTCTCAAAATATTCAAGATGGAAGACTCCAAGCCAGTTGTAACACCTATGGCAACTGGATGCAAGATGAAAAAGGATGACAAGTCACCTGAGGTAAATAAGACCCTCTATAGATCCATGATTGGAAAGCTAATGTATGTTGTTCATACTAGACTAGATATAACACATGCAGTTGGAATAGCTGCAAGATTCTCTTCTAATCCCAAGGAATCACACATGACTAATGTCAAAAGAATTCTGAGATATCTAAAGAATACCAAAGACTATAGCTTATGGTATAAAAGAGAAGGAAAATTTGAGCTTCAAGTCTATACAGATGCTGATTGGGCTAGAAAATTAGATGACATGAAGAGCACAACTGGAGGAGCATGCTTCATGGGTGACAGACTTGTCACATGGATCAGGAAGAAGCAAGGATTCATCTCACAATCTACTACAGAAGAAGAATATGTGTCTACTACAACAAATTTCTCAAATATTTCATGGATCAAACAATTACTAGAAGGTATGAATATAAAAATTCTTGAACCAGTGATTATCTATTTTGATAATACCAGTGCAATTAACATTTCAAAAAATCCTTTCATGCATGCTAAGACAAAAAATATTATTATCAAGTATCATTACTTAAGAAAACAAGTGCAAGAGAAAGAAGTGCTACTAGAATATACTCAATCCAATGAACAATTAGCAGACATATTCACAAATCCATTGCCTAAAGATATATTTGAGTACCTGAGAAAGAGACTAGGGTTAAAACCCTTGTCTATTGGTCACTAAGCTAACTAGGAGGTTCCATCAGCCTACACACAATCAAAAGATCATTCACGTAGATGCAAGCAAAGAGATGGACGACAAAGATAAATCTGTACACAACAAGGTACTTATCTGCACTGAACACTAGAGATATTTTTGGCTAATAAAGAGCTATTTTTCTGATGAAAACGGAAATTTGAGGAATATATTAAATAAAGAGGAATGAATTTGGTATTGTTATCAAAGGGAGAGATGTAACCTTTAAGGGAAAGATGTAACATGTGATGGTGATGGAGAGAATATCCAAAGGAAGAGATACACTTAATGAGAGAGTATATCCATATGAAACATACATCAGAGAAAGGAACAGTCATAGGGAGAGAAAACATCAGAGAAAGATTCAAATAAACATCCATGTAAGGGAGACAAGATTCTACATCAAAGAAAGAGAAATAATTAGAAGTTTCCACATCTATCGAGATAAGGGAATGAAAAATGAAGAAATTACTCTTCAAGAATCAAATCGAAGCTAGAAGAGCTTACCAAGATTCAAACATTTGTATTGGTTATAGAACAATAAGTTTGGTAAATTTTGATGAACTACGACTAATATATTTCATATTTTAATAGTATTATTTAGTGTGTTTCCATCAATTCCAAAGGGAGAGATTGATGAACTATAACTGATTGAATGCTTGAAGTTGACAAGTTGATGATCACTGAGATGAAGAATGTTAAGGCAAGACACTAAATCAATTAATGTATTGTATTTTCATTGATTTCAACTTGATATAATCTGATTGGTCATATTCATATTTTCAAAGTATTCAAAAACCAAAGGAATAATGGTTATGTTATCAATAATGCATAAAAGTTCAGTATACACCAAGTGACAACAGAAACCAATTGACAAAGAACCATGAGAGGACAACCATAGTGTAAATTGAGCAAGATACCTGAGTGAGTATTACCAAATAGAAGAACCAAAGAGATACTCGAGCAAGCATTACCAATGAGAAGAACCAAAGACAACCCCGACGGACAGACAAAGATTCCCGAAAACAACTGAAGTCAAGACTGAGAAAACAAGGAGTTAAACACCGATCAGAACTAAAGTTTAAAAATGACAAAAAAATTAGCTGATAGGAGATAAAAATGGATTTAAATCATTGATTACATAGTTTTCATCGACAAGTTAAAAGCTATAGATAAGCTAGATTTTTAAAGCTATTTTTATTCCATTTGTCAAGAAGATATCTACGAGATAAAACTAAAGCAATATTTTAAGCAAGAATGGTGACATTTCCAAATCACGTCAAGAATAAGATAGACAAGGACTAGTAAATGGTCAAAATCATGTCTATAAAGGAGACAAGATAATTCATTATGAATTGGTGGGTGAATAGAGAAGAATATACTAAAGAGAATACTTGTGAAGGAAAAGACTTCATACAATCCTAATCAATCAAGTTAAAGAATGAAGCTAATATTTCTACAAACACTGAGCAATAGAGAAACAAAATCATTGAGCAGAAAGAAGTGGAGCAAAGGTACTAAAGGGAAACATTGATTAGAAAGGTATTATGAGCTTACAATATATCTAAAAATCTGCAAGTCTAAGTTGTATGTATGAACAAATCATTTATTGTTTCAATTTAACCATTGGATTAGAAAGTCTCTTAACCAAGCAGGAATTAACAATCTTTTCTATATTGAGATACATTACAAGGAGTATCAAAAATTTTGGTCACAAAGATAGCATAGTGAATTCCAGATATCAATTGACAAACTATTATATTTAAATCCTCTAACAAGGTTGCACTTAATAGTGTGGTTGTAACCTTTAACAGGGTTGGATCTTCACCACGCTCACTTCAAAAGAGTGAAAATTTTGGGTTACCGGTCCCAAGTGGTATTTCCCTTAATAGGGTTTCCACATTAAAAATCTATGTGTCAAAAGTGTATGTGGTTCATTTCTTTGATGTTTTGTTTCACACATTACTAAAATAGGATGATCGGTAAACACTAAGTCATTTACAGTATTTCGGTAAATACTAGACTGCTATTTGCTAAATATTGAGTATAAGGATAAACAGTAAACTCTAAGCAGTAGTTATTTGATAAGATTATTTTAAGGCATACATATTGTAGGAATGAAGATAACTAGAGGCTTATATTTGTGGTATAAATTTTTTGGGTTGATTTAAAGGATTTATTTTTGAGGCCACTGATTCGCCCCCCCCCCCCCTCTCATTAATTTTAAAATTAGCCCTTGTGGTGTCCCCATAGTGTTGGCACCAAAGAAAGGGGCACATGGAGGTTATGTACTGACTCAAGGGAAATAAACATAATCACAACAAGGTACATATTCCCTATACCTAGGATGGAAGATCTGATGGATTTCTTAGGAGAGGCAAAGTATTTTTCAAACATATCCCTCAAAAGTGGCTACCATAAAATACGGATCAGAGAAGGGGACAAATGGAAAAAAAAATTAAAAACCATAGAAGGCTTGTATGAATGACTTGTAATGCCATTTGGAATCTCTAATGCACCAAACACATTACTAAGACTCATGAATGAAGTCTTGAAGGACCATATTGGAAATTTTTGTGGTATATTTAGATGATATACTAATTTATATATTAGAATAAAAGAGGAACACATAAATCATTTAGATCTTGTTTAGGGAAGGATTTCTAATGAGAAATTACTAAGATATCTTGAGAAGTGTGAATTTTTTAAGAAAGAACTTGGTTACCTAGGTTTTGTGATCGCTCATGGAGACTTTAAGATGGATCCAATGATGTTTGATGCCATACTCAATTTGCCAACTCCTAGTAAAGTAGGAGATGAAAGGAGCTTTCATGGGCTGGCTACATTCTATAGGAAATTCATAAACAATTTTAGTGAGATATGTGAACTCCAATTTTGGACACCATAAAAGGAGTGGGTAAACAAAGTTTCTTTGGATAGGTGAAGAAGATAAAGGATTTGAATACTTGAAAAAAGGGTACCATCTCAACCCCTTTTGGTATTGCCTGATTTCAATAAAATATTCACCATTGAATGTGATGCTAGAAATGTGGCTATAGGTGCTATATTAATCCAAGAAGGAAGGCATGTGCCTTTCTTTAGTGAAAAATTGAATGAAGCTAAGAGGAAGTACTACTCTTATGAACTGGAGTTATATGCTATGGTGTAGGCTTTAAAAAAATGGATGTATTACCTCCTACCCAAGGAACTTGTGGTATATAATGACAATCATGCCTTGAATTTCTTCAATTCATAGGAGAAACTAAGTCATAAGCACATGAAGCGGGTGGAGAATTTGTAGGCCTAGACATTCACACTCAAACAAAAAAATAGCTAAGCCAACAAGGTGGCTGATGCACTTAGCAGAAGAGTAATGAATTTTTAGGATATACATTTGCAAATTATTGGGGTAGATGCCTTTAAGGTACTATATAAGGAAGATGGAGACTTATCAAAATCATACAAGGTATGTACAGAGTTTGCAAGCAATTTTCATGGTGATTTCTCATAATACACATTACAAAATGGTATTATTTTTAAGGGAGGATAGTCAAGTGTATCTCTAAGGGGTAAGTAAGAGAGAATTTGATTTAGGAGAACCATAATGGAAGTCTTGGTGGCCATTTTGGTCTCAATAATAACTTGGAACTAGTACAAAGGTTTTATCATTGACCTAGAATGTAGAAGGATGTTAGGAAGTATGAAGAGTCATGTACAAAAATCCAAAGAGCCAAGGGATCATCATCAAATGAAGGAATGTAACAACCTTTTCCAGTATCAAATAGACCATTGGAGAGTCTTAGCATGGATTTTGTGGTAGGATTTTGTAGAAAAAGGGTGGTTATGACAGTATTTTTGTTATAGTTGATAGGTTCAATAAGATGGCCCACTTCATCCCTTGCAAGACAACTCATGATGCCTCTCATATAGCCAATCTATTTTTGAGAGATATTGTAAGGATTCATGGTTTTCCATTGAGCATAGTCTCTGATAGGAGACTCTAAATTCATTGGTCATTTCTAGAGAACACTATGGAGGAGGTTTTGAACTAACTTTTCCTTTATCTCTTCATGTCACCCCAAAATAGATGGGTAGACAGAAGTGGTAAATAGGTTCTTTGGAAATTTTCTTAGGTGCTTTACTAAGGAAAATGCCCAGGCATGAGATGCGATCATTGCACAGGAAGATTTTTCCTATAATGATTTTCTGAACAAAATCACGGGAATAAATCCCTTTGAATTGGTTTATGCAATGCATACAAGAGGTGTCCTTGAATTGGGGTACGTAGCAGGTATGAAGAGGAGAAGTCAACATGCAAAATAATTTGCAGAAGTCATGAAGGAAGTCCATGAACAGGTGAGAGACAATCTCAAGCAAAACATTGAAAATGTTAAGCAGAAACTAGATCAAAGGAAGAGGGATCTACAATTCTAAATTAGAGACTTGGTCATGGTACACTTGAACAAGGACATACTTCCCAAAGGCAGTCACACCAGGTTAATGATGAAGAGAATTGGACCATGTGAGATCTTGGCTAGATATTATGGTGCAGGAGAACCAAGGCTTAGTCCTCAAGGGAAAAATTTTGAATTTTGAATTGGGATTACAAAGAGTATCAGACCCGATTGGTCTTTAATATAATATGGGTATGAATATAACCCTAAGTAGGGAGTCAATAGTTTTGTCAAAATGGCCTTTAGGACATTTGGGCCCAATAGGCTAGAAAGATGTAAAAGTGGTCTAAAAGGTTTGACACATGATATATAATGGACATAATAGTCCTTATTTGATGTAAAATTAGTTTTTTAGTCCTTATAAGGGGGTCTTAGGAGTTAGGGGCACAATAGGGTCCAAATTGTCAAAAATGTAAAAGTTGCATAAAAAGTTGCTATGCAACTTTGGAGTAACTTTTGCAAAACGTTGCAAAGTTGTCTCCATGGTCCAATAAGTTTCAAAAGTTAGTTAAGTTTTGTTGAGAAGGTTGTAGCATGGGTTTTTAAACTTTTTGGATCAAGGTTGTATGGGTTGGTGACAAAAACAATAAGGTTTCCTAATTTTTCCTACTTATTTTCTCTGTTGTACGATTGGCACGTGTGTTGATAAGTGATTGGTTTTACATATTTTGTTTCATGTTCTCATTGTAGGGTGGATTAGGATTCTTGTACATTTTATTTGATTAAATTTGGAAAAGTTTTGTACATTTTACAAGCATATTACTGTGACTACTCCTAAATTCAACCCTTACCTAGGGTTTCTCAAATCAATGTCTTTAACTTGTTATTTCAAGATGAAAATTCAATGGCCCTAGGTGAAATCCAAGTTCTGAGAATGTATTATAGGATTAAGGTGGTTTGGGATAGGAAGGATAATGAATGTGGTAGGATCCTGATGTTTTAAGCAAGTATCTCTATGTGCTCGACATGACTATGTCTACAAATTGATTTGCAGTAGGAAGGGTGGAGTAGATAGGAGAAAAATAATGGTGGATTTTATGATGTTGGATTTCCCTCTAAGTGTCCTAAGAGTTGAGAGTGTTGGGAAGAATCATTTTCATAGGATTGCTTTGTATATCTACCATAATTAGGATTATTAGCCTAATTGGCCCTATGAAGGAGAATGCCCTTGTTGTGGGAGTAAAAATATAAGAGTTGGGGTATTGATAGAAACCCTTAAAGGGTATCAGAAAAGGTGACCTAACTAGGGGGTCCTTTGGGAAGTTGTAGAATTAGGTCCTATAAACTTGAAGACCAGACCATTTAGCAATTAGGCCTTGTCCACTAGGTCTAATTGGCATTGTTTGTTTCTAAGTCATTTCAGAGGGATTGAGTGACCAAGTTGGGTTGTTTTGAGCCCAAGAGGAAAATGGGATTCCATTCCACTAATTTCTAAGTTGAGATCCCATGATTAGGAACCATTACTCATTTGTGATGAGATTAGGTAAATGGGTGTGAGTAGTTGAAGGGTTGTGTTCTTGGTGAGAAGTTGTGGTTTAGAGAAGGGTATATTGAAGGGCCTTATAGGAGTCTTAGATTCTGTCTCAAGGATATCAAGGAGACACTCTTTGGGTTTTCCTTTTATTTCATAATAATTGATTGAATGACCTATTCTCTCCCCATCACTAACTCTTGTATCTCTAATCTTAGGGAGCACATTCATAAATTCAAAGAAATATGTAAAGAAGTAAGACAAGAATGACACAAATCAAATGAGAATGTTGAAAATTTGAGCTTACTGTTGGAGGACTACAAAAAATTGAGGAAATTCTCATAGATATGATAAAAAATAAGGTGGAAGATAATGTGAAGTTAGGTCAAGAAATGAAGAAGTTGAAATATGAAGCGAAGGTTTGTGAGAGTATCACTATTTTGGATCAAGTTTTGTCCCTACAGAAGAGTCACAAGGATAAGGAGGGAATTTTTTTCACCAGTGAATGTTTAGATTAGAAGAACAAAGTAAAAGATAAGGAAATTGAAGTTGAAGCAAAATCTGAGGTAACAAGAAAGGTTAGGAATTTTGGAACATCATAAAGACCGCTAGTCAGGAAACCAAATGCTCAAAGCTATTTATCATTTAATGGTCATTATTTTCTATTCAATAGTTCTGGACATAAGGATATATAATGCAAGAGCATAAAAGAACACAAATGTCACAAGTTTGGACATAAATAAAATCAATGTAGAAGTTAGATTATGATGAATGGCATGAACAATATATTTCCTGATTATTGAAATGTATGTCATAACTATGATAACAAGGCTAACCATTTCAGGTCTAGGGTTAATTAAGTAAGATAAAGAATATAATACCCACTCATGTTTTGCTTTTTCAATTGTGATGCCATACTCTTTTAGGCATTGGTTTCACTTGATTGGCTGAATTCGTTTAGGCTACTTTCATGAGAGATATTATTCTTTCAGTTGATGGTGATTATTGATTTTGATGTTATGGGTATTAACATGATATGATTATTTATGTTTTGATTATGTTGTACTTACCCCATACTTGCATGTGTATGGTTATCGTGTTTATGTATCTGTTTGCATGTTGTTGTGGTAGAGGACAGAGACGTAGCTACTTGCTTCAGCGAGATCCACACGTTTGATCAATCCCTATCATTGTTTGAGATATTATATTATGTATGTACATGAGTGTTCTTTTTATGAGAGGATTGCAGGAACATGGAATCATCTTCCCTGAATTGGCAGGAGTGAGCATGCCCATAAATATTCATCTCAATGGTAAAGAGGGGAGGTAACATACAGATCAAAAACCCTTACCTAAGCCTAATCATCGTAATGTTGGATGAGTTTCAGTATGACTACCCTATTTGGATTTGTCTAGGTTGACAGAATTTGAATACCCTCTCTCCTGAGTATGTGTGTGTTTTGCTTGATTATGCTTTCAGGTGATTTTTGGATTATTGAGTGATTTTTCATATTCTATTATTTAATGGATTATAGTTGAATTAATTATTTAATTATATCCTAAGTTTATTTTAAATAATTAATTAAATTGAAATATTTGAATATTTTGATTTAATTAGGTATTTAATTGAAAACTATAGTAAATGTGCTTATATGATTAATTAAATATTTAGTTGCGTGTATTATTGTGACATAAATATTTAATGTATTTAATTAAATATTTTATTATTTACATGTGCATGAATGTGTTGAAAAAGTATTTTCAAATTCAAATATGTCAACTTGAAATTAGGAGTCAAAGTTGAGTTGTGGCAATAAAGAATATTTTAATTATTTAATTTGGATTTACTTTCAATTTTGAGTGGAGTTAATTTAGGGATTGACTTGGGAGTTGTCACCAAGCTTTGCATGTTTAGGGGAATTTGAATCTCTTTAGGGGAAATTGGTCATTCATTCTTTCATAACAGGTTTTTGGATTTGGAGAGCTCTTGGTGATTTGAGATTTTTGAAGGATTGTGGATTGTTGTGGTTGTTTGTTGCTTTGGATTTTTTGGGATTTTTCTTACTTGTGTGTGTGCTCAGATCTTCATAGTTGCTAGATCTGTGGTTGAATTGGGTTTGAGGGTTTTCAGATTTACTTTCATCTTGCAAGCTAAATTCTTCTATTTCTTGCATTGGAATCAAGGTAGGTTTCATTTGCCATGTATGGTTTCAATTTTGTAGATCTAAGGCTTTCATTATTGATTTAGTGCATGTTTGTTATTTTGGCTTTTAAATGGCTTTGTTATTGTTTATACATTTTTGGGTGTTCATTAGGACCCTAGATCTGAATTTCTTTCATTATATGTATTCTTAGCATCGTAGGGTTATGCTGTCAAAATTTTGGGAAGAAATTCTCTCTAGATTTCTTAGAAAATAAAAAATTAATCCTTTGTATGGTTTAAACTATCGAGAAAATTAAATTTATGGTTTATTAATTTTTCAATGTTTTCAAGGATTATGAGAAGCTTAGATCTGTCATTTTCATGTTTATATGGTTCTTAGCATAGTACCATTATGCTATCAAAATTTTTGTAAATAGATCTCCTATAAATCTCCTTAAAATTCAAAAATTATGCCTTCTCTATAGTCCTAACTATGGAAAAATTAAAATGAATGAGTTTCTTGTATTTGCTAAAGAAAAAATTAAATTACTTGTAAAAATACAATTCTCAGTATATTATACAAACTGGTGAAAACTTTTAAAAAAAAAAATCCTCTTCCTTTTTGATAATTTCCGTTTTCATATTTTAAAGAATAAAAAAAAATACAAACAAAATTACTTGGTTTTAAACCGTAGTTTTAAAAGTTTTAATTTGGAAATTTTAAAAAAATATATATATTAAATGATAAGGGGAGGTGGGACCCCATCCCCACCATCCCCAAAACTTCTGCAAACTGTTATAGAAGGGAGGGTGGTGGTCCCCCCCCTATCCATAGTCCTATCAATAGGACTGCGCAGATGTGCGCAGGGGGAGGTACCCCCGCGGGCCCCCACCACATGCGCATAATGCGCAGGGGGTGAACTGCGTGGGCCCCCCATGATGTTACTTTTATTTTAATTTTAAATTATTTAAAAATTTATTTAAAATTCGTTATTTTATTTTATTTTTAGTTAATTTAATTATTTTTAGATTAATATATATGCTTATCAATTAATGTATATATTTAGTTTAATTATTTTTAAATTAGATATATATTGTATATTAGTAAAGTTTTTAATAATATTTAATTTAGTAATGATGTTTTGTTTTGTTAAATATGGTTTTAAATTATTATTTATTTAATGTATTAAGTGTTAATTTTAATTAATGTACTATTATTAATTCAATATAATATCCTACATGGATTAAAATTAATAAGCTTTATTTGCTACGTTAGTTTATGATATCGTTAAATAAGAGTAATGCGTACTATGGTTACTTGATGATTTAATTAATCTATGTCATATTAACTATGACATAATTAATGTAAGTTATTGTCGACTCATAGTACGATTATTTTATATTTAATTAATTTATAAAATGTTTACCTTGGAATAGAAAGAGGAATATTATTTAATGGAATTTAATAAATTGTGGATTATATTCAATGTTGCATTAAATTATATTCCTAGTTGAGTTACCTGTAAATGATTACATGGATATAGTTCATTTTTCAGTCTTCTAAGACGTTTTTATTTCTATGCATTCATATGGATCTATTTTTCTTACATGTGGTATTTTGGAGGCATTAGATGACCTAGGATATATACAAAGGGTGGGGGAGTGTTCATTTTGTTACTTCATGGCGTGTGTGTTATCAAGTTATTACCCTAAACTGACCATATGACCCTTTCAATTCTCTTGTCTGTTTGTGTACCTATGTGACCATTCATGATTGTGTGGGATACTGGATTTGGGGTAAACTAGGGTTGTGACCTATGCTAGATCTATTAGGATCTCTGAGCCTAGGGTAGGTTACCTAGATGTGTAGTAGGGGGTGGTGTGCAATAAGTTCTGTGTCCGTAAGTGACTACTGGATTACTTATTGTGGAGTTTCTTAATAAATGATATCTAAAGACATATTTGGGGATATTAAAATGGATTAATAAGATGTGTCCTCACCCATGCTTGAGTGCTAGTATAGGCTAAGGTGGTGTTGAGAACATATTAGTTTCCCTGTGAGGTAACTGACATAGTTAGTGGCCTTGTCAGTATGAGAGGTCATTAGCTCTGTGTATTGTCACTTAGGTGCGAGAATATATTGGGATTATCAGGGTTGAACTTAAGGGTTGGACGTACATGATGACATCTTCCTTTACACATGCTAGATTTCCTACATTGTTAGTTGCCTCTGGATTAGTGAGTCTTACCTATCATGATGATTAGTACACCAGATTAGAGAGCTATCAGGATCCCTTGCTTAGTGGTTCTCCTTCTTGGTATTGGATATTCGACTGGGATCTATTGTTATCTCCTCAACATGGTGGGGTGGACCTTTGTGGTTCTACATAGATGGCTGGTAGTGATTCTTTATCCATTGAGATTTGACGTCCTTGTACCAGGTGCTTGATGGTTCTTGCAGATGAGCTCTTTATGTTCCCTCATCATTTATTATGTAATTTCATTATTGTAGATCTTATATTAGAGTATCACTTGTGATACCTAATCAATAAATTGTAATTAAGCAGTTTAGAGTGATTACCACATACCCTACGACATGTGCAGTGGATGTGAGTTTATGGTGGTTTCATGGTTATCCATGAGGATGTAATTATGGCTACGTAAGTTGTAATTGTTATAATTAATCAGATGAAATATTTTGTTATATTTTTAGTTGTGTTTTTCCTTGAGTAATTCAACGTCATGGAACCCTTGAGTCATGTAATCTATGTGAGTGTAAGAAATGTTTACAAATGGTAATTGCTTCTACATGAATGTATGTCTCTTTATGTTAACTTAAAATATATATATATATATATATATATATATATATATATATATATATATATTATTCAGCACACATAGTATCATGTTCTAGGTTAATCTCTCTTGGGTTCCCTGGCGGGGCGTTACAAAGACAGAGGAATGTGAAATGTTTCAAATATGATCATCTTGGTCACTATGCCAACACATTAAGATCTGATGTTTCTTTGAGAAATTCTGGAAGTGATAATAAAGTTATAGTTTCAAGTGAATCTTACAAGATAGTGATGGTATGGTAGAGGAAGGAAGCTAGTGAAGAAAAATTTGTGGCACCGGATTCTGATGCTAGGTCTTTCGGTAATAAAGCCAACCACCTTGGCTTAGGGAGAGTATTAAAAGTTATAAACTATAGGTTCCCCCTCTCAAAAATAAGGTATGATTTGTTTTTCGAGTAATTAAGTTTGATGTAATTAATAGAAATTCAAAGTACATTTGTTGGCATCATCTATACACTTTTCGGTGGGAAATAATCATAAGTAATAAAGAATATATTGTCATATTTTTTTCAAATAATTTTACATCCAGTGAAGAAGAAAATAAAGCTTTGCAGAGATATAGTGTTGAAAAGAAAAAAAAAATCAAAGTATGAAGATGGAATCCAATTTTGTTATTTGTGAATTCAGCGTTGATATTCAAAAGATATTGAGAAGATTTTAAATGGAAGAGTTTTAACATGGAAAAATAAGGAAAATAAATTTAAAGGTAGATGAGTTGCAACGGGTTTGTACGTTGGGTATGGACATTTGGGGATAATTTCCCTAGTTTGTTGTGAAGAAGTCAATTATCTTATTGCTAGTATGGTTCAAGGATGGAAGTTTGATATTGGACAAACCATATGTGATTACAAAGAAGGTGATTGTGGAGATTACTTGTCTATGTATTATCGTAAATATTCTTGGAAAGAGGATAGTGAAGTTTAATGAATAACAAGAGATTACTAGTATCAAAAAAGTCCCCTATGTTCTACTAATTAATACCCTTGTCGATTGGTTTTTGAGGTATGTTGTGTATGGAATTACATTTAAAATATTTTTCGAAAATTGTGAAGGATCT
Organism: Thuja plicata; assembly: GCA_018584345.1. Classification (NCBI taxonomy): domain Eukaryota; kingdom Viridiplantae; phylum Streptophyta; class Pinopsida; order Cupressales; family Cupressaceae; genus Thuja; species Thuja plicata. The sequence goes on from MU228484.1 coordinate 229,203, forward strand.
ATGTCTTCTATAGCCATATATTTAGTGCATAATAGGGTAAGGGAAGATGTGAAATTCAATTTATGTGGTTTCTTCTTAGAGAACTTATTTGAAAATATCAAAATATCATTAGCTCAAGGATATGATTTCTGGTTTGGATCTCTAGTTATGTATTTGGTATTCTATTTTCTAAGATCATTACTGAGTAGTGAAAATATGGAATGGAAGCCCGAAATCCCTGTCAGAAGATAGATTTAAAGGTACTTAGACAAATTGAATAATAATATGGATGCATGCAAAGCTTATTTACTATCTTTACAAATGCATTTCTGTTCTGATATGGTTATATCCAGTGTTTTTCCTATTGGTTGTGTTGAGGAGGGTTCTATTGATGGGAATTTGTGACCAACTCTACCAATAGAGATAAGTTGTCACCAGGTACTGGGGTACTGGCCAACTCCACCTGAAGAGGTTTACCATAGAATGAGTTCTCCTAGCCTCCAAGCACATTTTAGTCAGGTCTCGACGGTGCGGGGGAGCTAAGTTGGGCAGGTGACTATTGTTTGAGGGGATAGCTGGTTTTTACTCATCTTCTCAGAGATTTTAAAAGGGATGGGGTTTCCTCCAAGAACTTGGATTGTCAAAGAAAACTCAAAAGATAAATCAAGGTTAGACATACATTTGTACCTATAGTTATGCAATGTATATTCAAACATCAAACAATTCTCCAATGCAAGAAACTACACTATATACCAAATACACAACAAACCAATGATTCATATGCATTTAATAGAAAAGGGGAGATAAGATCATTAATCTAAACTAAAGCATAGGAGAAAAGGACATAAGAAAACATACTGCACAAAATAGGTTTGATAACTTCAGAGATCAGAAAAACAACACAAGGCCACAAGATGTTGTTCCTTCTTCATTATCTTGAAAATGTTCCAGCATCACTGGCAAGTACATTCATGGCTCCAAGGGAGAATTCTAAGCTACTAAGAATGACTGAGCATTGAGCTATTGAGAGAAACTGAAATTAAAATGATATGAACTCAAAAATACTATGCTTCTATTACTGCTGGACTGCAAAATCATCAATTTTTCCGACCCTTGTTATGGCATTGGACTTCTTATTTATACACAAACTTGACCTAAAAATTAACCTAATCTACTTGTAAATTTGCTAAACATAATACATTATTCATGGTCGGTACTACTTGTACCACTTACAATCACCTTGAGATGTACAGAGGTCTGACAAGATAGAAGAAGAAGATAGAGGAGAAATCAAAATGAATCATCCTAGAGAAGAGAGCTAAAGTACTTATGGAAGAAATTTTGTTGTCCTGATAACCTAGGAAACATGCCTCATTAATGCAAATTGTGGCCCCCTATCTTCGATGTGCACCACGCAGTAAATGCAGGAGCGGCACCTCGGAGGATCATCTATCAGAACAATCTCTTTTGCTTAACATGTCATTATCAGGATCACCTACATTCTAGCCCTTATTAACTACTTAACAGTGATTGGTTAGCTTAGGGGAACCTTGATGCAGATTGATGTGAATGACTACAAAATATGGATCCAAAATTTTGGAGTCCGGGAGCTTACGCTCAAAGAATAAAAAATTTTCAAAACTTCACCCTACTAGAGAAAATCTCTGGAGATTGGAGGACTTTATTACCTTATACTCTTTTGAATGCCTCAAATATCTAGAAGATTCCCTCTTCATCTATCTCTTTTATATAATTCTGGCATTCTTTGGGCGCCTCCAACTATTTGCCCACATCCCAGGCACCCTCCTTTAATTTTACGGTCATCTTTGCGGCATCATGCGCCCAGAGCACCATCCAGGTGAGGTGTGACATTTTATCCTTATCAAAATCTCTGTGAGTCTCAAACCATGATTCCATTATCTCATCAAATTTACCAATAGAAAAATCCACCAGAGCACAGGTCTCGGTGCTAAAGGGATTGATTGCTAAAACCTTTGTAACAAATGTCACATATGAATTTAAAGATTTTTCAATCGTCAGGACTTTATCCTTCAAGGCAACTACCAGTTGCTTTCTCATCTCCATTTTGAGACCAAGTCTAGAGTGTTGGACTTGGAGGAACCCAAAATGTTCATCTCCCCAAATTCTTGTCTCTCTGACAATATCTTCCCCGGTGCTCATTATTTCCTTGAGCTCACCGCTCCATTCTTCATACTTTTCTATCTCCCCCTCCCACTGGGAAATGGTGCCATTCACTATGCCCAAGATGTTGCTGGCTTGGTGGAGGTCTAGGAGGGTAGCCATCATGAATTTTCTTACAAATCCTATCTATTTTTTCACCCATTCATCAATAGCTTGCACTTTCTTCTTCATGGTCCTTAGCACGTCAATGTCACCATGTGGGTGCGGTGTTCTAGAGGTGGAGGCCTCTGCAGGAATCATAGTTAAAAGCTAGATCAATACTGATCAAAGCCCAAGAAAATTGGCATTTGCTTCTTTTGCCTCCTTTAGTTTTTGGGCTTGTTTGTCATATCAGGCCACAAATGCCTTGCTAGCCTCTTTTAAAAGGTCCAATTCTCCCTGTTTGTCTCTCCTGCCCAGAGGAACTTCTATGATTGTATATTCCTCAGCCCCTACTATTGCCTCTTCTAAAACTGGGGGAGGTGTCACTACCATCATGACTGTAATTCCTCCCAGACTAGTCTGAAGGGTATGGAGGGTCCGAGCCTTCTTGGGCTTCTCAGCCTCTTTTTTTTGTGCCATCATTTCAGTGAGAGAGAGGGGAGCTCTCACTGTTGCCGGGGCCTTCCTCTTTCTTGATTCTACCATCCACTATGGTGGTGGGGGTGGTCTTATGGCTAAGTCCTAGATAGTAGGGTTTCCTTTGGGCATTGTCCACACTTCTTCAACATCTATAGTCTTTGTGGACTCCTTTTCTCCACTCTCAAGATTTCCTATTTCTCCCACCTTAGTGGCATTTTCATCTGTAATGTCAGGGACCCCACCTTTCCTGGCACCTGTAGCATCTGTATCCATGTTTCCGGTGTTCTCCATCATGTCTTGTTGTTGCTGACTTTCTTTAGCCTTATCTATCAAAACATTCTCCCCCAAAGGCACATTTTTTGGAGGGGGTGAAGGTGTCGGGCCTAGATCTGACTATTGTGCTGCAAAGAATACCTTATCGAATGTCACATTCTGGGGTACTTGGTCACCCAGGGTAAATAGAGGCATTTCGAGAGTGACAACTGGGGGTATGGTTGCTCTGAAAGGTTCAATTTCCCCAGCCATAGTCGAGTGCTCATCTTGTGTTTGCCTTCCTTATGTGTCAGTTCCTGGGACCAGTGTTTCTTCCACACTTGGTATATTTACCTTTTTGCGCTCTTTATCTTAGATTTATTCTTCTCAAGATATTTTATTTTCTTGTCTTTCCCCCTCCTCGAGGATATTTTCTGCCTCTTACACGGTGATCTCTTCCACTTCCCACTCCACATCTTCCTATAGATTTACCAGATCGCTAGTTAAGAGATGTCATCAAAATTGTAATGGGGAGGGGAGGCCTCTGGCTGATCTTTTTCTTTGGGGGAGGATGAGATAAGCTGCACATGAATGTTTCCCAATGCTTGATGGAGGATTATCTGCCCTGAGCTTCTTTCTCCTTGTTTACAACTAGACCTGGACGTCTAGGATAGTTGCACTCTCCTCTTCTATATTTATCTCCCAGCTCATAAGTGTTGCAAGTGATGGTGAGCCTATATGAAGGTTGGATCCCACCGGAGTGATTGGGAGACCAAGAGAAAGCTAGGAGCTCATTATTTCACCCAGCTTTCAGGATGACTCTAGATGGGAGTGAAGTTGTTCCATTATTGGTGCTAGAACTGAGGACGAGACCAAGGCCAGGGTGCTCTCCTTTTCTTTCCCCTTATCTTTTCTCTATTTATCCGTTCTAGAGGCCAAAGTGGAACCCCACAAAATTGGAACCCGACAGGTGCTTTTATTGCATACTTGTTCAAAATATTCATGATTGCGCTGCACGATGCCTTCGGTGATGTCCTTGATTGTCAAAATTTCTGGTGTTTCCCAAACCACTAGAGGGAGATCAATCTTATCAATACCCTACAATTTTTATGACAGGTCCTCCAAGGGATCGCTATCTAAAAAATCCTTTGGGAAGCTCCAAAGGTCGAGGTGCTTCATCATCCCTTTCGTCATCCTTTCATAATTTAGACCCCAGACATCAAATTCATCTTGGAAATCTGCCCAAAATCCTCTAAGTGAGGCTCGTGGGGTGTTGATGCCTGGGGAAATGCTATGTTTATTTTTCCAAGAAGATAAAATTATTCCACACTAGATGGAATTATGCTAGCCCCATACTTTTTAATTCATATTGGCTTCCTTGGCCGCTGTAAGGCTGTAAGAGTAATTCCCACAAGTGATCAGGAATAGGATGGAGGTAACCTTCTTGACTCCATAAAGTGCATGGAGCTCCAAGATTTTCCTGAAAAACTCCATCAAAATAATTCTATCCCCACAATGCTTGGATAATAGGTAGGGCTTTCCAGAGAATCTAGTCACCCAAATATAAGAATGCTGATGAAATTAAATAAAATAATATTTGTATGTACTCACCAAGGCCATAGCCTCCTCTAACAGCTAATAATCGGCATCCTGAGATGGTATCAAAATATTGTAGTAAATGAAGGTATCATTTACTCAAAAAAAATTGTGGAAGCTGGCTTCCCATTGAATTTGGGGAAAATAATCCTAAGGCACGCTCTGGTTAGGCCTAGTCCCAAGGATGCCCACTATAAATAAACCCTGAATAATAGGTCTTTGTTGTGCCAGTACCCATAGAACATACGAAGTCAGGTAGAACTTTGATGTCTTGCTGACCTTATTTAGCTTAAAATCTAGATGATTGGCAAGAATGGTTGCCCAGTCAAAATTCTACCCGTTGGTGGTGATGTCGTACAAAAAGTAATACATCCAGGTTGAGAAATCCTAGGCATGTGATTCCTTGAAGACCTGGCATAGAAAGATGACTCCTGCCTAGATGCTTTCTTTGAAATTTGTGTGGGGGATCTCCAACTTTATATTCTTATAGTCCTTCCTCAAAGTCTTTAGCTAGTGGGTGTTGTGGTGTTGCCTGGCAGCTTTTTGTACATTAGTGAACTCATGTTGCGACACGGCCCGGGATATGACAATAGAATTAGAAAACTAGGGGATTCCCAGTCTTGAAGCTAGAGTAGCAGTGTTGAGGGATACTAGGGGCATTGGATAGTCCATCAGAAGGGTAGAAACAAGTATAATGATCCAGATAGTGGTGTTATAATGTTTGGCCATAGTTAGGATTAATTCTGGGGCCTGTACAGAGTAAGGGAAGTAGGTAGCTTTGATGATGCTGAAGGCAGCCACGTTCTTTACCATACTTCACTTTGATGATGGTGAAGGTAGCCACATTCATCTTCTTATAGTCCTTAGAGTCTTCAGCTAGTCGGTGTTGAGGTGTTGCCTAGTAGCCTGTTGTACATTACTGAACTCATATAGTGACGTGACCTAGGAGATGACAATAGAATTATCAAACTGGCAGATTCCCGGTCTCGAAGTCAGAATCATAGCATCAAGGGATACTAGGGGCATTGGGTAGCCCATCAGAAGGGTATTAGTAAGTATAATGACCCAGATAGTGGTGTTGTAATATCTCGCTAGAGTTAGGATTAACTTTGGTGCCTACACAAAGTAATGGAAACACATGTCTTTGATAATGTCAGAGGCTTTGATGATTCCATAGTAATGTTGCCTAATTTCTCAGGGCTTACATCTATTCTCGATGGATGATTATCAGCCCTGGGATTCTTTCTCCTTGTTTGCAGTGGGACCTCGATGTCTAGGATAGATGTACTCTCCTCTTGTGTATTTACTGTCCAGCTCATAAGTGTTACAAGTGATGGTGAGCCTATAGGAAGGGTGGATCTTACTGGAGTGACTAGGAGACCAAGAGAAAGTTGGGCTCTTGTTATTTTGCCCAGCTTTCGGGACAACTCAAGCTGGGTGTGGAGTTGTTCCATTATTTGTGCTGGAACTAAGGACACGAGTGGGGCTGGGGTGATCTCCTTTGCTATCCCCTTTTATTTTCTCTATCTAATTGTTCTGGAGGCCGAAGTGGACCCCCCAAAAATTAGACCCCAGCGGGTGCTTTTCTTGCATACTTGTGGAAAATATTCATCACTACGCTGCATGATGCCTTGGGTGATGTCCTCGATTGTCAAAATTTCTAGGGTGTCCCAATCTACTGGAGGGAGATCCATCATATCAATCCCCTGTAATTTGTATGACAATTCCTCCAAGGGCCAAGTATCTAAAAAATGCTTTGGAAAGGGCCGAAGGTCGAGGTGCTTCCTCAACCCTTTGGTCATCCTTTCATACTTTCAACCACGGACATCAAATTCATCTTGGAAATCTACAAAAAATCCTCCAAGTGAGGCTCGTGGGGTGTTGATGCTCGAGGCAATGCTTTGTTTATTTTCCCAAGCAGATCAAAATTGTTCCACGCTAGATAGAATTTTGTTAGCCCCATAATTTTTAACTCATTATCAACTTCTTTGGCTCCTGCAAGGATGCAACAGTAATTCACGCAAGTGATTAGAAACAGGATGGAGGTAACCTTCTTGCCTCCATAAAGTGCATGGAGCTAAAGGATTTTCCTGCAAAACTCCTTCAAAATAATCCTATCCCCACAATTCTTGGGTAATAGGTAGGGCTTTCCTGGAGAATCTAGTCACCTGAATATATGAATGTTTATGAAATTGAATACAATAATTTCTTTATGTACTCACCAAGGCCATAGCATCCTTTGATATTCATTAATTGACATCCCGATATGGTATCAAAATATTGTATTAAATGAGGGTATCATTTACTTGGAAAAATGTGGGGAAGTTGGCTTCCCATTGAATTTGGGGAAAATGATCCCAAGGCATACTCTGGCCAGGCCCGGTCCCAAGGATCCCCACTATAACTAAACCTTGAATTGTGGGTCTCCTTTATGCCAGTGCCCATAGAACATTCAAAGTCATGTAGAAATTTGATATCTCACTGACCTTGTTCACTTAAAAATCAACATGATTGGCAACAATGGTTGCCCAGTCAAAATTTTGCCCATTAGTGGTGATGTCATACAAAAATTAATACATCCTACCTATATAAAGATGATTCCCTGAAGACCCAACATAGAAAAATGATTCCTACCTATATGCTTTCTTTGAAATCTATGTAGGGGATATCCAACTTCATCTTCTTATATAGTCTTTCCTCAGAGTCTTTAGCCACTGGGTCTTGAGGTCCTGCCTAGAAGCCTGATGTACATTAGTGAACTCATGTAGCAACGTGGACCAGGAGATGAAAATAGAATTAGCAAACTGGGGAATTCCCTGTCCCGAGGCTAGAGTAGCAGCATCAAAGGATACTAGGGGCATTGGGTAGCCCATCGAAAGGGTAGCAAAAAGTATAACAACATAGATAGTGGTTTTGTAATGTTTTGATAGAGTTAGGATTAGCTCCGGGGCCTACATAGAGTAAGGGAAGCAAGTGGCTTTGATGATGTTGGAGGTAGCCATGTTCTTCGCCATACTATCTCCAGCGGACCCTTGAGTGAACATTGTCTGACTATGCCCTGTAATTTGGCCCATGGTCTGACCTCAGTTTCGGTGATCATTTGTAACTTTGAATCCACCTTGCATCTGATGAGGACACCATCCTTCAGATATTTGGATGTGAGCGGGAGCTTTTCCAGTGCTTTCTCGGTCCTTGACTTTGTGGTCGTTCTTGTTGAGGTGGTTGATAGTTATGGACTTTTGGGAGGGGAAGCTACCTCAAATATATTTTATTGATAAATTATTGATATCCTGCAAGACAAGACAACCATTAATACAAGTAATTAAACATAATGAATTTTTGGTTTTCGAAGATTTCATCGCCATTTCACACCTATCCTCAAAAATACGTTAGCTTGCATCAAATCCCAAAAATGTAATAAAAAATAGCTTACTTTGAATTTTATCAACATATGGGGGTCCCGGGGGTCCAGTCCATGTGAAAAATGTGACGAATGTCGTGGGACCATGTAGAACCCAGAGTCTGAAGAAACTAGCCGTTATTGAAGTGACCGAGCAATAAGTCGTACTAGGCTGACGTGAGTTGTCACATGGTCATGCAATAAATGGAGTAATGGAATTTAATATGACACTCTTCTTGATAAGGATGGAATGAATGTCACTTGTGATTATTTCAAACTCTCATGCATGGATAATTTAAACCCACCATCAATGCCAAAGCAACAGGAGGAGAGAGAAAGACTGCAACTTGAATAGGCGAGGTGCCGAGTTTGAGTCCAGCAAAAACCTGGTGGGCGAGCTCAAATTAGACTCAACAATATAGAGGGTGCATTGAGATCACCTTAGGATGGGTCAGACATGCCATAATACCCAAACCAAAATACAGAGACACGCACTATGAACATCATTTACACAAGAGGCCAAAGCACGGAAAATTTATAGTAGACACAACTAACTAACCTACAGACTACTAACAACTTATAGGAATTTACAACTATTTACATATCTATAGAGATTTACAACTAACTTACTCTATTCTACAACTATTAATATAGAAACATACATTATCTGCAAATGTACATAAATATACAGTGCACAGAAGGCATACAACCTTCTTGCAAAGCCATCCCACCAATGGAAGGCGACGACAAAGACCAGAAGATAGAAAGAAAACAAAAATGAAGCCCAAAAATAAAGGAAACAAAATGCAAAAAAAAAAAAAAAAGTGAAGAACCAGAAGGGCCTACATTAAAACTAGTAATCCAAAGGGAAGGGCATGGGAGGTGCTTCGCAGATGATAATTTATGGAAATCCATGAACACACTTAGAACACTACAGGATGGCTTGAACGCACATAGGTCCAAGCACTAAATCACTGTTAATCACTGTTAACTCTCGAAGAAAATCACACTTATCTCTCTATGAAATGCACAATTCACTCTAAATCACTTCGAGGGTAATATGATCGTGGTAAGTGTAAAAATGACAAGTGAAATCTATTTTATACCCTTCAGGTGAAAACATACCACTTCCTTCTGCAAGTCCCGAGGAAAAGGCAAACCTCCAAACTCTGGGCTCGGGAACACTTTGCAACCACACCCTCTAACTAAAGAGGAAGAATCAAGCCGACACAAAGAAACAAAACACTCCGCGACTGGGCCCTGGAGAAAGGAAGGCCAAAAGGGAACACAACAATGGCCACACAGAGTCAAATGCCGGAGAAAACAAAAGAATCCAAAAGAAACCAAGGAAGAACCAAAAGTGAAAATGGGGACCCAACATTTTTGCAAAAAAATATAGGGAGGGGTATGGAGAGCATAACAGGTTCATGCTTCAGTGAAAGAGAATTGGAGATTGTGATTCGAAATTCCCTTTTGGTACCTAAGAAAAGGAAAACAATTGCAAAAGGAAAATAAATTATCACTCTATCAAAGGAAATTTTAGAAGAGGAGAAGGAAAAGAACAATGTGTCTCCATCTAAATCAAGCTATGATGATTCAGATGTTATTCAGACAATGTTGGAAGAAGGTGAAATAGATAGAAACGGTAAAATGTGGTATGTCTTCTCTTCAAATAGCAAAACTAAAATTGAAAATGTAGTGATGGATCATTTACTTAGTAGAAGCATTTTTGTTTCTGATGTTTCTAATGTGTTACTGATTGATCAAACAAAATTTGTTGAAGAAAGGTTGTTGCATGAAATTTTTGAAGGTCATAAATTCAAGGATGCAACTAAGAGAAAATTTGATAATGGTGAAAAAAGGTTATCTAAACATATTGGTGAGATGAGAGAATATTTGAAAGAAATATTTGATATTTACATGTATTGTCTCTAATGGCCTGCTGATATTGACCATTTTAGAAGTGATATTGAAACCATTGAGTATGAGTTGAGTGGTATTGGTAATAATTATGATTTATTCAAGGATAAAGGTGTTAAGAAGAGAAATTAGAGTTGGTAAATATAAAGTTGAGTTGTTGTATATTCAGAGACAAAGGGGAGACTTAGTGAATAATTTCTGGTTGGTGAAGGATTTGGTTTAGATCCAGATAGAACATGTTTCTAGCATTCTTTCTAATGTAGAGGAGTATGAATGTCAGTGTTTGTCTCTAGACTCATCATCATCATTTGATTAATTGGTTCTGCATGATATTATGTGGACAAATTAGTTCTACTTTAGCAGATTGCAAGTGGGGTCTTCTAATTATAAAAGAAAGGTACCAGAAAATTTATCTTGTAAAAACTATTGTTTTGATCTGATTTACTAAAAGGTGACATTTGGCCCTTTTCCATTGTTGGCAAAAATGGGGAGAAAATGTAGAAGAAAAGTTGAACTAAAAAAGGAACTACTTAACTCAGGAGGAGTATTTTTGGCTTTTCGATGCTTTAAACTGTCTTGGTGCTTTTTTGTTTTTGTTGTTTTTCCATCAATGCCAAAGCGGGAGATTATTGAGATATTTTAGTTGACATTATTGTCATTGATGTAAAAAAAATTGTACTAGTTGATTGTGCTCTGGGTAGTGACCAAGAATTGATCTATTCTATGCAATATTATATGGTAAAAAATTTTGTGGCTGGTTATTCTTTTTTTGATAATAGGGTAAATGCACCAAATTTTTGGACAAAAAGGTGGCCACATGATGAAAAAATACAAATTTTCACATAACCTGATCATGTCATTTAAAATTTGAAGTTGTTTATTAACTGATGTTTATCTGATATAGATGATGAAGACTGAGTAAGACCGAGTATCATGATTATTCAAAATGGTTTGATCATTTGTTGTTTTGTCATTGATGTAAACAAATTGATTAATTTATTTTTATTTTGTTACCATATCTTAAGAGGAGAAGTTAAATGGGTGAAAAATACAGATCAAACAATGATGAAGTAATGATGTTTTTGTTGCTTTCTTCTATATATTTGATCTTATCAAATCAGTATATTTGATTGATGAAGTAAGGAACTGCAATGAATTAAGTTATGACTGAAAGCAATACTTTACCAAGATAAACTCAATGAGTCAGTAGAATTTTATGTGAGTCTGTTACAGTTACTAAGAACCAAGAGCGAGTTAGACACCAAGTAGTGATGAAGTCAGTTACCAAGTTGCAAAGAAATTTTTACTGAGTATAGTATACATATATTAAATGATGATTTAATCCAAAGTGATGATGAGATGGATAAGGAAATAAATTAAATGATTTTTTTGCAAGATCTATGAGTGGGAAAATTTAATATGAAGATCTAAGGTGAAGATCAAGTAGTTAAAAAGAAAAGTGAAAGTTCCAAGAAAAGTTACAAGTTCTGAGGAAAAGTGACATGGTTTATCAAGTTGAGAAATTTGAAGAAGATGATCGAATGACTAAGTGCAAAGGAAAGAAAATCAAATTAAGGAGATGAAGAGGAAAAAGTATGTCTATATATGGAATGAGAATTACACATAGAAAAATACTACTGGTGAATTAAGAAAAGAAGGAAAGAAGCTGAAGAGCATCATTTGCCGAGTAGAATAGAGAAAGATAGATCAAACAATCTATAGTCTGAGAAAGAGATCAATGGAGTATGTGATGTCAGTATTCAATTGAGCATAAAGGATCTAATTCAAGCATAGTGAGTTGCTAATTTTTAAGATCAAAGTTTATTGTTGCTTATTAATATTTGTAATAGAGATATCTCTTAACCGAGTGGATTTAACCATCCTATTTGTAAAACCTAGACTTAGGTGACATTCCAAAAGAGTATTTGAAGACCTCTAACAAGGACACTCCTAACAGGGTGAAGATCTTAATAGATCTGGGGTAAATCCCCCAACAGAGTTAAATTTAGCATATGTGTTTGTGATCTTTAACAGGATAAGTTCTTAACTGAGTGGACTTCAGAAGGGTACAATTTTTATTATTGGTTACAATTCCCATAGAGGTTTTTCCCAAATTGGTTTTCCTTGTTAAATATGGTTTTCATGAGTTATATCATGTGTGAATGAGTTAACCCGATGTTGCTAATTTTGAATGATTGATTGTTACTTATGTTATTTGGTGAATTGGTTATTTATGGTATTTAGTACTTACCGAGTGAATCACCGAGTTCAGTTTTAAGAGCTTCAGTTTGATTTGTCTGATTCACCCCCACACCCTCTTAGTGGGACCAGCAATTGGTATCAGAGCTTTGTTACTCTCAAGTGATAATTTTAATGGACTTGAGTAAGATCTAAAGATGTATAAGAGGGAAGCACCAAAGTTGAATAGGAATCATTTCTCTACATGGAAAATTTGAATGATGTTGCATGTGTCTGGAGTAGGAGTATATGGACTTTACTATCTTCAAAGTGAATATATAGCACCGACTACTACACCTTTGACTACCAGTGAGCAAAGAAAAAAACATGAACACACACAAGTCATGATTGAGATATCTTCTACACATACTGACCAATAATATGATGAGCTTGATGTTTGTACTACTGCAAAATAGATATGGGATAAGATTGTTTTAACCTATGGTGGAGATCAACATGTTCAAAATGCTAAAGAAGAAAGTTTGAGAGGAAAAATTGACTCTATGAGGATGAAGGAAGGAGAGAACATAATACACAATAGTACAAGAATTAAAGAGACTAGTAATTTTATCATAGGATTTGGTGGTATCATAACAGAGGATGATGTTACAAGAAAAATGTTGAGAACCCTTCTACCAGGTTATTCCATTCATTTATCTGCTATATAAGAGTTGAGATCTATACCACAAATGAATGTTTCACTTGATGCCACTATTGGTAAGTTAACTAAATTTGAACTTAATGATTTTTACAATAGTGTGTCTGCTATTTCTAAGGTTGAATATTCATTTAATTTTACTTTAGAGATTGGAAAGACTGGGGAAGTTGTTTCTAGATATCAATACTTGAGCAGTGCTAGTGAGAAATTCTATATTTGCATTGAAGGCCTTGAAGAGCTATTTAATGAATGTGAGGAGAATGAAAGAGAATTTTAAGCTTTGTTGGCTAGAAGGATACAAAGTAGAAAAGGAAAATAATGAAGTAAGTTACCCTTGAAATGTTTTAATTGTGATAATATTGGTCACTTTGTGTCTAATTGTCTAGAGAATGATAAGGAGGAAAAGAAAGATTAGGACAAGAGACAAAATAGAGTCAGGAGATACATAGACTACAAAAATAAAATAAGCACCTAAAGCCCTAATATCACAAGTAAGTAAGAATGAAACATGGATTATAGATAGTGGTTATTCACATAACATAACTGGTGACACACTTAAGTTTATTTTCTTGGAAAAACATGATGGAGGTTATGTTGAATTTTGTAATGATGCTCCATACCTTGTGAAAGGAAAAGGATATATAATTATACTCAATGACACAAGATGTGATGACATTTATTAGGTTGAAGGATTAAAGTATAATCTGTTAAGTGTTGTATAGCTTAACAATACATGTCACCGACTGGAATGTCAATATGGAAGAGTGAAAGTATTTGATGAGAAGAGCAGTCTAATTGCTACTGGAGAACAATCTAAAGGTAATCTATTTTATCTTGATACTTATATGAAGAGTTGCCCATTTTCTAAAGTTGAAGATGTTTGGTTATGGCACAAAAGGCTTTGTCATGTTATTTTTGATAACTTAATCAAAGTGAGTAAGAAGAATAGATTAAGAGGACTGTCAAGACTTGAAAAACTAGAAAATTCTATGTGAAGAGAATGTCAGATGGGTAAGATAACTAAATCTAGATTTACAAGAAAGACTTATGTTACACAAAGTATTTTGGATTTAGTTCATACTAATTTATGTGGACCTATGGGAAATCAAAGTTATTATGGAGGAAGATATTTTATTTTATTTGTGGATGATTACTCTAGAATGATGTCTATAATGTTCTTAAAATAAAAATATAATGTATTTGTTGGAAAGCTACAATGTAAACAATTGTTGTTTTTTCATTGATGTCAAACCTTAACTGGTGAGACTATTGCTATCTATTTGAGTACCATATCTATTGATTTTTGAAGAAGATTTGAAGGAAAGGATGACAAAAAGACCAAGTCAAATGGATGAGTTATGAGAAATTACAAGGGTACTTGATCAGTTGACACATTGACAAAGTAATGTGTTGTTTATCCATTACACTAAGTCAAGATGACAGCTTACTAGGAACAATATATGCCGAGTAAAGTTTGTGTCGACCGAGCACCAGTGTATGCCAAGCATAATTTATTAGTATTGACCGAGCACTTGTAAATTTCCGAGGAAAGTAGTGATGATCGAGTGGAAGAACACAGTGTTGGCCGAGCAACAATATTTTGGTAATTGTTGAGATTAGAGATCTCTGGCTGACATAATTGAATTTATTGGGATATGTAAAGTTAATTAAGGTTAAGCATGAGTGGTCCACACTATTTAAATGCACAGGTAACTGTAATTAATGCATGGATCCAAGATTTAATTAATGATTACTTTGGAGAAGTAAATTAAATGTAAATGATGTAAAGATCCATTGGATCTGACCTAACATAAGATCTATGATCTTGATTAAGTGCAAAATATTTATTTTACCTAGATGAAGAGGTATAAGATAACCTCAAGGGGTTATTCAAGGAGATATATGTATGTAAAAAGTGTATGCAAGAGAATTGCATGGTTAACTGACTGATTGGCATGATCTAGAAAAGAAGGCTAAACAGAGAAGCAGAGACTTGCGAAAGTGATTGCTTAACAGATTTCCAAGCAGATCTAAAGATTGACATGAGAATGGAGGCCACTCAGTGAATTAGCATAAGAGTTGAATTGGATCTGGATTCGCAAAGTAAGTTGTATGTATCAGATCACACCTACTGATTACTTTCTAACCATTGTAACAGTCAAAATCCTTTAACCAGGTTGACCTAACAGTCATTATATAAATCCTTTGAGCAAGGTGACATTCACATGGAATGTTCTAAGATCTCTAACAAGGCCACTCGTGATAGGGTGATTAAATCCTTTAACCAGGTCACATTTAAAAATGTGTTTTGTAACCTTTAACAGGGTTGGCTCCTAGCAGAGCTCACTTCAAAAGAGTGAAAACTTTGTAGCATGTTACTAGTGGTTTTTCCCAATTTGGGTTTCCATGTTAAATACTGGTGTCAAATTGTGTGAATCTTTATGGTGTGTTTTACTGTTAAGTTTCTACAAGCTGATTACATTTGAACAGTAAATTGCATGTTTATGTTGTTGACTTATGCTATTGCTATCGAGCATATTTGAGTTGTTTAAAGTTATATAAAGTTTTAATTGGTACATCTAGACCTGAGGATAACTAATTCACCCTACTCTCAGTTATTCTAAATTCATTCTAACAGTATTTAAAATGTTTAAGTGGTATAAGGCCCGAGTTGAAAAAGAAACTGGAAGATGGGTGAAATGTGATGAACTATAACTAATTAAATATTTGAAGATGATAAGTTGATGATCATTGAGATGCAAAAGTGAATGCAAGACATTAAATTAGTTAATGTATTGTATTGTCATTGATGTCAACTTAATATGGTTTGATTCCTCATGCACATATTGTCATATCCTTGAAGATCTGAAGAGACAAAGTTTATGTGGTCAGTAAAACATAAAAGGCCTGTATACACTGAGTGATAGTGAACACCGAGTAGTTCACAGTGTATACCAAGCATAGCAGTAACTAAGCAAGTGTAACTGAGCATAACTGAAGTTTATGATTGAGAATAACTAGAATTAATAACTTAGCATAACTCGAGTTAATGACCTAGCATGACTGGAGTTAATGACCAAGCATAACTAAACTTGATTACCAAAACTATCTGGAGTTAAAGAATGGAAAAATTGATTAGTGGGCAGAGATACAATTCAAGGATTGACTGATTGACTATTTTATTATCAATGATCAGTTAAACTAAATCAAGGAAGGAAATTAAACACACATTTTATTATCAGTTTTCAAGGAGAGATTTATGAAATAAAACTAAAGGAGATATTTATGGGATAAAGCTAAGCATGGAAATTTTTACAAATGAAGAAGAGATCTATGAAAAAAACAAGGAGATTGAGTGGCTAATCATGTCTATATAAAGATTCAAGGAATTCATAATCAAAGAGAGGAATGCTGAATATATTTTGTGTGAAGATAGAATTATTCATACATATCTAATCATAAAGGTTGAAAAATAGAGCCAAGGAATTTTGTAGACGTCGAGCAATAGAGGACAGAGAATTCACCGAGTAGAATAAAGAAAGAAATAAAGAAAAGAAATTGAAGTGTATATTGATCAGAGAGGTATTATAGAACTAATAATAGATCTAAATATTTGCAAATCAAAGTTATATTTTCAACAGATCATTTAATGTATCAGTTTAACCATTGATTCATAAAATCTCTTAACCAAGTTGGATTTAATAGTCCTTATTGTATTGAGATACTCAAGAGTATCAAAAGGTTTTCTTGTTGAAAACATAGTGAGTTCTAGGTTAAAATACAAAATGTTGGTTTTAAATCCTCTACCAATGTCACACTTAACAGTGTCTATTGTAACCTTTAACATGGTTGGCTCTTCACCGAGCTCACTTTAGAAGAGTGATAATATTTTGGGTTACTGGTCCCAGGTGGTTTTTACCATATTGGGTTTCCATGTTAAAATATATGTTTCAAATATGTATATGTTTCATTGCATTGATATTTTGTTTCACACATTATTGAAATTGGATTGGTTGGTTAACACGAAGTTTATTTTCTACTACTCGGTAAAGTATAGAAAAGATAAATAGTATATCTTACCGAGCAGCTTATATTTGTTAAAGATTATTTATGGCATGCATCTTGATGAAATCAGGACTGTAAGATAAATGAAGATATTATATTTGAGATATGAGCTTTTGGTTGGATCTTTTGGAATAATTATTAAAGCCACTAATTCATCCCCCCCCTCTCAGTTATTCTAACAATTGGTATCATAGCTTTGGTGCTTGGAAGAAAAGTTTAAAGGGACTTAAGCTAAATATCACAAGATGAATAAAAGGGATGTGCCGAAGTTGAACAAGGATAAATTTGCATCATGACAAAGTAGGATAAGAGTTCATCTATCAGGTATTGGAAATGATGTTACACAACACCTGGATACTAAATATGTTGCACCTACTAGACCTCTGACTGTTGATCAATTGAGAGAGAAACATGAACACAATTCTATGATGATAGAACTTGATTCTTCACTAACCGATGTTGAATTTGAGTATGTGAAATAATGCACCTCTGCAAAGCAAATGTGGGAAAAAATTAAGCTAGTACATGGAGGAGATGCTAATTTGTTGAGAGATAAAGCTGAAATCCTAAGAGGAAAGTTTGGTGCCCTAAGAATGAAAGAAGGAGAGAACATCACTCAGTACAGTAACATAAGAAAAGAATTTATTAATGCTATCTATGGATTAAGAGGAGTACTTGATGAAGAAAAAATTGGAAGTAAAATTGTGAGAACCTTAACTACATGTTTATGCTATTAAAGTAGTTGCAATTCAAGAAATGAGAGTAGTAGATAGTAAAAATGTTACTTTTAATAGTTTGATTGGTAGAATTATTTCATTTGAGATGAACAACTATGACAATAGTGTCTTACATACTAATGATCCTGCATTCAAGTCTTCTCTGAAAATAAGAAAATCTTGTAACAAATACACTATGAGAAATGATAGTGACAGTGCTAGTGATGAGAAAGAACTTGGTGAACTTGAAGCACTAATGGATAGGATATTACATAGAGGTAAAGGAAGATACAAAGGTAAATTACCATTAGTATTTTTTAATTGCTAATAAATTGGACATTTTGTTGTCAGATGCCGTAACAAGAGATAGGATGAAAGAGACAATGGCATATCTTATGAAAAGAAGTATGCCAGAAATGATGACCAAATCTGATAGAAGAGATAACTAATATTACAAGGACAAAGGCAATAAGGATTGTTACCTGGTTGAGAACAAATCTAAAAATTCTGATATTGATTCTGATGAAGAAATTGAGGTAGTATTTGTTGCTATGAAGGATGATTCAGATGAAGAAGAAAAGTATGTTTGAATAGTACTCATATCTAAAGTTAGCTAAAAAGATGTCTAGATTATTGATAGTGGATGTACTCATCACATGACTAGAGATAAATAAAAATTTTAAAGTTTTGAATATTAGAATGTAGATCAGTTAGGATGAGTAATGACTCACCTTGCTTGAAGTAAAATGTACCATCATGTTGAATAATCTGATCAGATGAAAAAATGCATATTGGGTGAAAAGACAACTATAATATGTTGAGTATTTCATAACTGAACAACATAGGACACCGAGTTGTATTTCAGAACAAAAAGGCAACAATCTATAATGGAATAGGAAAGTTGATCAGTACTGGTGAACAAACAAAAGGGAATCTATTCTACCTTGATAATATTGAGACCACTTGTTTATTGGCTATAAATGAGGAAGTTTGGATGTGGCATAAAAGACTATGTCGTGTAAGTTTTGACAACATGGTTAAGATAAGTAAGAAAAGAAAAGTAGGAGGCTTACCGAGTATTTCAAAGCCCAACCATGTTATGTGCAAGAATTGTCGAAAAGGAAAAATGGCAAAGTCTAGTTTCAAGAGAAAAACCTACACATCTAATACTATTCTAGAGTATTTCAAACTGAATTATGTGGACCAATGAGAACAAAGAGCTATTATGGTGATAGATACTTTATTCTATTTGTTGATGACTATTCTAGGATGATGACTGTCATGTTCTTAGAAGAGAAATCTGAAGCATTTAAGATGTTCAAATAGTATAAAGCTAAAGTTGAAAAATAAAGTGGAAAATAACTGAAATGTTTAAGATCAGATAGAGGAGGGTAATTTATTTCTGATGAATTCACTAACTTTTTTAATGAGAATGGGATTACAAGATAGGTTTTTGCACTGAGAACACCACAATAAAATGGCATTGCTGAAAGGAGGAATAGATCAATTGTTGACTGTGCTAGAACATTGATGAAAGAAAAAAGCATCACACAAACATTCTAGAGAGAAGCTGTAAGTAATGCTATCTATACACTGAACTGAGTTTAATTGAAAAAAGACACAAATAAGACACCTTATGAGCTATTATATGGATACAAACCAGATGTGAGTTACTTTAGACTTTTTTGAAGTCAATGTTATATACTGAAAGATTATAGAAATGGGAAACTTGGCTCCAAAAGTGATGAAGGAATATTTCTAGGACATTCTACTAAAATCAAAGCTTATAAATGTATGAAAAAATATTCTAACAAAATCATTGAGAGTGCAAATATTAAAGTGGATGAATTTTATGAGAAAAATGATGAGGAAAGCATAAAGGAACCTGGAGATTACAACAAATTTGTTTACATTGAAGAACCTTACATGTTGCCTGAGCGACAGGACAATGAAATTGAGCAATAGGCTGCACACACTGAGAATCAGGAAAATGCTTACAATGTTCAACCGAGTGATGAAGATCAAAATGAATAACATAGATTTGAACCTATACTTACTAGATATGTCAGAAGACACCATCCACATGACCAGATCATTGGGGGAAAAAGAGAAGGAATTAGAACAGGAAATAATTCACTTAACAATAGATGTTTAATTTGTCATTTTGAACCTAAATCTATTAATGCTACACTTGAGGATCAAGAATGTGTTAGTGCAATGAATGATGAGATTGAACATATTGAGAAGAACAAAACATGGACATTAGTACCTAGTCCGAGTGAAAAAAATTCATTGGCACCAAATGGATTTTTAGATTCAAACTTAATTTGCATGGAGAAGTCACAAGGAACAAAGTCAAATTGGTATGCAAAGGGTATGCACAAGAAGAAGGTATTGAAAATGGAGAAACCTTTGCACCCATTGCTATACTAGAAGGAGTAAGAATTCTACTTTCTTATGATTATTTTAAAGGATTCAAAGTATACCAAATGGATGTTAAATCTTCATTTCTGAATAGAATACTAGAAGAGGAGGTATACATTGAATAACTTGAAGGGTGTGTCGATCCTAACAAGAGAAACATGGTTTGTAAACTACACAAAGCCTTGTATGGATTGAAATAACCAAAGAGATCATGGTATGAAAGACTTCACTCTTATCTCATTAGTATTGGATTTGTTAGAACAAGTGACAATATTAATCTGTATTTGAAAGGAGATACTGATGATAAGATTTTGATTGCTAAGATATTCGTTGATGATATCACATTTGGAGGTAGTGATATGCTATGCAAGTCATTTGTTGATGAAATGAGAAAAGGATTTGAAATGTCAATGTTTAGAGAGATCAATTTTTTTCTTGGTCTACAGATTCTATAACAAGATGAAGGCATCTACATCACACAATCAAAATACATCAAAGAAATTATGAAGATATTCAAGATGGAGGACTCCAAATTAGTTGGAACACCTATGGCAATAGGATGCAAATTTACAAAGGAAGACAAAATAATTGAGGTAAATCATATCTTATACAGATCTATGATTGGTAAACTAATGTATGGTGTACACGTTAGACCTTATATAGCACATGAAATTGGTATAGTTGCAAGATTCTCTGCTAACCCTAAGGAATCACACATAATTGTTGTTAAAATTATTTTGAGATATCTGAAGAACATTGAAGACTATGGTTTGTGGTACAATAAAGAAGGCATATTTGAGCTACAAGTTTATACTGATGTTGATTGGGTTGGAAACATAGATGATAAAAAGAGCACTATAGGAGGAGCATTCTTTATGGGTGACAGACTTGTCAAATGGATAAGTAAAAAGAAAGGATGCATATCTCAATCAACTGTAGAAGCAGAATATGTAGTTGCTACTGCAAATTTCTCTAACATTGCATAGATTAAGCAATTGATGAAAGGTGTGAATGAGGAAATTATCGACCCAATAATTATCTATTGTGATAATAAAAGTGCTATAAACATTTAAAATAACCTTTTGATGCATGCTAAGACAAAACACATATTTTGTAAGTATCATTACTTAAGGCAACAAGTATAAGAGAAACAGGTAATGTTGGAATAATCACAATCCAAAGAACAACTAGAAGACATATTCACAAAACCATTTCAAAAAGATACATTTGAATACTTGAGGAATAGATTAGGGGTTCGTACCTTGTCTAATGGTCACTAAGCTGATTAGGAGGTTGCATCAGCTTACACATTATCAAAATATTAATCATGTTGATGAAAGATGAGATATGGATCGCAATGATATATAAGTACACTAAAGGTACTTATCTGAACCACACACCAGAGATATTGTTGGCTACTACAAAGCTATATATTTTTTTGGCATTATTGTCAAATGGAGAGAAAGATTCAATGAAATATCCATTTGGGAGAAGAGATTCTACAACCCAAAGGAAGAGAATATCAAAGAAATAAGCATCCATCAAAGGGAGAGAATTGGATAGAGTTAACACTGCATAACTATCCAACAAAAGGGAGAAGAGATTTTACAAGAAAGGGAGAGACAAAATCAGAAGACAAAATTGCTACACCTATTCATTAAAAGGAATAAAGAAAGGGAGAGCACACAACAAAATCAAATCTATAGGTAGAGATGTTGGGATTAGTGGGAAGTAGTACTGAGAGGGGAGGGGTGAATCTATACCTCTAAAGCTTTTAACTATTTTCACCATTCATCATTAGTAATCATTCATTACTATGTTACCGACCATTACTGTTGTTCTTTCTTATGCATGTAGTATTAATTCATAATATTTAATAGTTTTTAACATTCGTATAAACATTCATGAAAGTAATAACCCCATAACACAAGATATGATATCGCAGAAAACTCCTATTAGGAAGTAAAAACTGCGGTGGGGATGAAACCCACAAAACTTCACTATTTGCAGAATGGAAGGGAGCTGGTAAAGGATTACAATTGATCACTTCTGATGATCTACCCTATTAGGAGTATTAAGGTGGAGACTGGTTAAGATCTACTCTATTAAGAGCTTTACCAACACTAATTTAAGTGTGCACACAGTTATGAGATTTAAAATAATACTGTTAAGTCCACATTTCTTGAAAGGATTTCTTAAGTGTACTACACTTGTTAGAATGAGTACATATGATTGACTTGACTATATGCAATTTATAATTTCTGATTAAAGATCCATTAAAACTCCCATAATAATAATACCACCTCAAGTGACTGATTAATACCTTTCTCTCCTCGTCGGTAGCCTATGATCTTGTTCTTGAAATTGATTTGATTATTTTCTGTCCTTCTGCATGAATTCTCTTGTCTTTTCTCTAGATGTTCTTCATGGATACAATCTTCATTGAACAACAATTGTTTACAATAGATTGAGCATTTATTTATACAAGTATTTGACCTATCTTGGAATCACGTATTACAATGTTAACTCTTAGATCCAAGGTTTACAACTTGACCTTGATCTTTAGTTTTCATGTTTTAAATCAGTAAAACTAATTAAAACAATATAAAATACATTGCTTCCTTTGTACATAATGGAAATAAAAACAAATCAAGAAGCTATAAATACAACTTTAGTGGTTTACATGACGTGGAAAGTTAGATCCACTTTCTACAGGATTTAACTGACTGTCAGTTCTTGGTCGTCGGGTTGAAGTGAAAGTATGTCAGCGTTCCTTTGTTGAAGTAATCATTAGGTTCCCTTTGTCTATAGGGTTTCTCTCTTTGATGTTCTTTCGGGTTGCACTGTTGTTACTCATCAGGTTCCTTTACCCTTTTGGTCATCGGGTAACATAGATTAGTGTTTTTTAGGATGCTTTGAACTTGGCAGTATCAGGTAACCTTCACGTCGGGTAGTTTTGTGCCCTATTTTTTGGTGTAGTGTAAACTAATGGTGTAGATCATATTTTTCCTTGTGTATACTAATGGCAAAATATAATACCTTCAATCTCCCCCTTTGACATTAGTATCAAAAACTGTTAGAATTAATCTTTCCTTGGTTGAAAATATGTAATTAAAAGGATAAACCAAGGTATCCTTATTTGTGTTTGTCCTCTAGTCCATGTAGGAGGACATGTCACTATTTTTTATTTCCTTTAATAAGGAAAATAGATATTCCTCCTTAAGAGGAATCACACATTTGTCACACACACAATATGAATGTGGCATCCATAGGAGAAGGGAGTTACATGCAAACTCCTCCACTCATCTCTACTTAAGAGATGTCTCTCACACACTTGCTTCAATAATCTTCTCCTTTCTTTTTCAATCTCTCATTGCTCTCATTGTTGTATTGAGCTTATTGCTCTCAGCCTTTAGGCTTTTTTCCATATTCTTATTCACAAAGGGGTTTTTCTTTGCTTTTCCCCTTACCAAAATCTCTTGGCTCATTGTTGGATTCTTGAAGTTTCTCATATGCTTTGTGGTTGATCTTGAAATCTTTCTTTCCTTTGGTTTATGGTAAAATCTTCTAACATTTCATTTTCTTGGATTACTTATTGTTTATGTTTTGATTCTTTTCATACTTCTTACATGGTATCAGAGCTATCTAATCCTTGTTTAAGTGTTTTGTAGGAAGGTGCCATTCAAAGGAGCAAACTCTTCTTGCTAATCTAATAGTTATTTTTTTTGGAGTTTTTTTTTGCAAATCTAACTTTTTTTTCATTTTTCTTGCAAATGTTACTTTTTTTTACAATCTAACCTCTTAGTTTTGGATGACTTGCCACCATATCTAAGCTCTTTTAATCTCATTTCCAGTTTTTCAGTTAGCTTATTCTACTTCAGCTTTAAATCTACATTAATATATCTTACTAACATTCCTGTTGCAGGTCTTACATTTATCTTTTATATTATATCTCTATTTTTTATTTATCTATTGCAGGATATCCCTTTTTCTATATTCATTATCTTCTCAGTCATATGCAGATTTATATCTCTATTCTTAAAATTTCTAACATAGATTTTACCTTTCTAACCTTTGGTGCAGGCTTTAAATCTGTCTTTTTCACTTAAATCTAACTATTTTTTTTGCAGATCTATCTCTATTAATTTTTATTGTGCAGTCTTTGTTCTGCATTAATCTTTTTTAACTTCTAATAATTTTATTAATCTTATTATCTTTACACATCTTTTTATACATATATCTGCTAATACATATACATCTATTCTCATATACATATATCTACTCTCCCTTCACATATACAGGTCTATCCTCTTATCCTCTTAGCTGCAGCTCTATCCATATATCTGTTCTATCCATATATCCTTATTTCAATCTTGCGCAGCTCTTAGCAGAGGTAATCCTTCCTTTGTTTTGTATCTTTCATTATACAGCAGCCTATTTGGAACTTCAGCATAGCTTTAGCTGCTGTCTACTTCCAGCGCAGCATTAAACCTCTTCAAACAACAGACATTCCTCCTTTTAGTCGCAGTCCCTTGCTATCCTCCTTTTAGCAGACATTAAACCTTTGTAACATTTGTAACTTCCTTTGCACTTTATCTTGCGCTACCATTTTCCCATTCTTTGCGTAGCAGATAGCTTGTTTTGTTGTTTTAGCTATTTCTTGCTGCCTTCCCTCTCAGTGTAGCTCTGTCATCCCTTCACCAGCAGACTCAGAAGCTTTGTCTGAAGCTTTTAATAACTTTTTTGGAGATATAGCGTTTGGTTTCGCAGGACCAATATTATTAACTGGACTAGTGTCGTTTATAAAACATTAGCACACCATTTGGCTTTAGAGAATGCTTGTGAATTGGGTTGGAAACAGGTTATCTATAAGATATATTTCATGAAATCAAGGTTATACTAATCACTGCAGAGGTTATACTAACATTTTTTTGCAGATAGTAATCATTGCAGGCGTTTTGTTTATCATTTCCTAACGTTAATAATGTTATTATTCCAGATCGATTTCATTTCATATACATTTTCTTTTCAGTCATTTTACATTCCGGTTGGAATATTAATCATTGTTCTGATATTCTTTTCTAATGTTAGTGTAGTCTAAATATTTCTTTGACTCTTTTTGTTATTATTTAAATTTGGTCCAATCTTAATTTACATAAAAAATTATTGCTCAATCTGTCTCATTCATAATCATTTACAATTAGTTTATTAAGCGGTTGATAAATATTTGTATTCTTCAAACTTGGTTATTCAAATCATTATTATTCATTGCTTTTAATTCTTTTAATCCAAGCTTCACTTAATATTAATCTTAGTTTTATTTTTTATTTTTAAATTTTTTTTAAACTTAAAATAGTTTAAACGTTCATACATTCTTCCTGCTCCATTTTAACTCTATTCGTTTCATTTATAAGCTTTCTATATCATTTTTAACTAAAATATTTTGCTGGTTCTATAATTCGTTGCAATTAAAATTTGTTTCACCATTTACATTAAATTTTTAAATTTTTTTTTTAATATCTTTATTCACCTCTTCTATTAAGATTTAACATTAAGTTAGTCTTCTTTTTCTTAATCTTACTCATTATATATTCACTGTTATTTACTTTGTGTAAGTTAATTTGATTAATTTATTATGTCTACTTTAATCCCAGAAATCAAGCTCAATAGCTCTAACTATCATCAATGGAAA